>JAJHUR010087014.1:0-21552 GCA_027495735.1 Lutjanus campechanus
GAATGTAGTAAACAGTATGAAAGACTTTGCCAAGAGCCTGATTTGCTGCATTCATACATGTATTCTGAAGTGGGTGTCTGTTGTGTGCCTTCTAAAGTGCTTTACGCCTTCGGTTACCCTCTCCCATTCATGAGCTCTGCTTTGCTTCAAAAGTTTTAATGAAGTTTGTGCTGTTTCATCTAGATTTGACCATGTCCATAGTGGTATTATTTTGTGACAGCAGCACTGTCATTCAGTTTGGCAGAAAATACAAAGGGACAAAGAGGACATAGTTTTGCCAAATGGGCAACCTTCCTCACAAATGGCTGTCAGTGGTCCATGTCTGGGTATCATTACTGTTACTGTTGTTACTGCACAAATTACATTCAGTTTCAACCATTCTCCATTAAGTACTAATGTTCGCTGACAATGTTCAGTAAGTTGTTCTTACAATGCATCAAAAAAGTAGGGTCCAAATGTCTGAGTTTGCCTTCAACCATGTTCATGGCTAATCTCACTATGTTACCCAAGTAAGACTATGGAGAACAGACTGGAACAAGAACACTTACCTTCATAAATCTGCAGAGATTTTAGCATTCGTAGCATATTCCCTTCATTATGAATTCGAAATGCCGCTCATTCTTGTTTACCCCGATGATTCTCTGTAAGAACATCCACCATGTGATTGTGTCTCTGCATTTATTTTTTCTAACTAAAAACATGGCTGACCAATCAACTTCTTCAAGCTTCCCAACTTGTTTCACTCCAGACGAAACTTCTGCCTTCCAGGAAAATTAGCAATAGCATAACAAGTGTTTGGGGGGGCGAATCACACAGTTCTTATCTGAACTCTGAGTGAGAGTGAGAGCTGCTGTAGCTAAGAGAACTAACTGATGTTAAGGAGCAAATTTAAAAAGAAAAAATCAGATTTGGGTTTGAAGCCAGTTTGCCTCGAGTATGTGACTTCTCTCCAATACTTTTTGAAGTAACCCTAACAAAACAAATCACAGTCCAGTGTGGAAGACTTACAAGGGTTTATTGAAGGAATATGGCAGAAATTGATTATAATATTCATAAGTGTATTTTCATTTGGGTATAATCACCTTGAAATAAGAGTCGCTGTCTTTTCGTTTCCTTAGAGTGAGCCATTCATACCTACAGAGGACGCAGGTCTGCTTCGATGGAGGCCACCATACTGCATTGTTATGTGACAGTAACCTAGAAGAGAAAAACCAAACAGTGCCTCTAGATACAGCCTTTTGTGTGTTTTCTACAGTTTTCTACTCCTAAATTCTACACACTAAAAATAAACTAGAGTAGCAAGTAACACACTCTGTTGTTATCTGGAGGATATAACTTGCATGTGTGCTTGTGTGTGTGCCTGCTGGATGTGTTTTTAAAAGGCTTCAAGCCAGTGTTTTCAGGTCATCCTATTCTTATGAATGTTATATCTCAAGGACGCCTTGAGGGATTTTCTTCAAACTTTCTTCAAAATGACCAGTTGACTCAAGAATGAACAGATTTAATTATGGTAGTCAAACTTAAAATATTGATGTCACAGTGACTTCACTAAACACATTTCCTCCATTTTATACAACCGTTAATGCTAGGAGCCGCAAGCGATCAACAACTGCTTCAGTTTGAGATCTTGTTTCAGCTTGGGACACGTGGGTCATGTCAATGCTGGCTGAACTTCGCAAATCTCCCCTGGTTGCATCTCACAATTGTGGTGGCATTGCAGTATGTGCTTCACCATCTGTTGGCTGGTGAGGATCTGCACTCAGCTTAGTGGACTCTTCTAGTTGACTTTCTAGGGATTTATTACCTTGTTCCTTGTACCTTGTCCTGATTGTTTAACTAAATTTGGTTTGAACTAGGGTTGGGTGATATGTTAAAATTTTCCAACCAAACATCTTCAGCCTATCCATCGGCGATTAAGAATATCTTCATACCCCCACCCCTCACACCTCCTCCCATCCTCTCGAGTCTCAGCTGGGAGACGTGAGCAAGGGACAAATTTATCATGCTACATACGTATGTCAAACTCACCAAAACAGTTTTATGTTAGTCTGTCCACTTTTCCAACAATCACCAACTCTGGTTTGGTCAAATTAAATTATATTAACTGCATGAAAACAGTGCAAAGAATCTGACTCTGCAGGCTGTTTTCCTCTCACTCCTCACCCAGCTCAGCACGCTCATGGTGCGGCTGAGTGGGCGTGTACTGCGCCGCTGGGTGAGCATGCAGCACTGAGCAACAGCTGTCACTCTGCAGACCATTACATTAGCAAAATAAAAACATTTCCCCAAAAATCGGCCAAGAAAACCAACCAGCGATGGATTCAGCCCATCATCTAGTCGTCAGCCCTTGTTTGAACTTATGGAACTAGAAAGTGGTTTACTGTACAGCCCCCCTTGGAAAACAACCAAATGGACAAAACAAACAAAACAAAAAAACAAAAAACAGGCCCAAGCCTGACCCCCGTTGATCAAATACTTCTGGGTCGCATACAAAGAAGCATGCCAAGGCTATGATGATTGTAAAACACATTTGCCATAATTATTGAAGACTAGCAAACTTTCTGCCCACACAAAGAAAGCTAAGAGCATCTTAACCGCACAATTTAATATGAACTGCATGCTACTGATAATACAAGATGACAAATAATGTACAAGACGGAGGCGAAGGACATTCATGATGCAAGCAAAAGTTGCTATAGTCCAAGGCCAAGGCCGAGTTTCTAAAGTATATTATCGCATCTATTCTTCATTTCTGCTTATTATGTTGACTTATAACACAGCTTACAAACATCTAGATGTCAAATCAGTGAATATTTCCTCAGCACCATGGGCAGTAACAGCAGAAGCTCTTTACAGCTGAGTGCTGGCACTGACTCTAGATGCTTAAGAGTGTTTTTTTTTTTGTTTTTTTTAACAATCTTAACCTCTAATATAGACCGTTGTTGGACAACAGAGTCAAGAACCATCACAGGCGATTCAACGTCACACGGTTTAACACTGGTGCTGCTGTTCGTGATCAAAGGAAACTTCTTGTCAAATGTTCATTTGTTTTTACATCATGGAAACAGCTGTTTGACTAACCATTAGTAACTGCCTAATAAAGCTTATTTGCTTCAAATTTAGATACATGGCTGTTGAACGTCTAAAGATGTCGATCCTATTGATAATGTCCCAACAATCAAATTAGGATAAATGAGTTTACACTTAGTGAGTGCTTTGTTGAACCTTTTTATATAATATTGCTGATGAACACAAGATTTGTTCATCAAAGAAAAATGGTTTGTTCATCTTCATGAACACTTGTAAAAGCAGCACATCATGAATAAGCAAAACTGCAATTTTTTTCAAAAAAACGATGTACTAATCTGTTAATATTGGGACGTAATTGATAATAATGAGCTTTCATTAATTCTTCAAGAGCTCATTATTAATCCCTCTTGAATCAATTGCTCACCATGGGTTTATGATTATGTAAGAGCAGTGTGAAACAGTATCATCTTATATTGCTCAGGTGCAGGCGTTCAGACAAATGTGTCTTTTTATTGGAAATATAAAGTTTAAAAATTGTCTTCCTGATTCTGACAGTATATGCTACCTCCAGTGTGGAAGATTAAATTTGATTATGATGATTATTCCTTTGTCTCATAAGGTGAGTCCATGTTGATGTGAATTTTTTTGTCATTTTGATTTGATTTGTTGTGCTTTTTTTTTGCCACTGACAGGCTCAGTTTATTGTTATCTATAGCAATCGGACGTATCATATAAGTATCTGACAACATTATAGACTGGGTGGCTTCAGAGAGAAACTGTTTTTTATAGAGAGAGATACCTTTTGTTAAGCCAGGAACAGCTGATGCAGACGTTGTTTCTCCCTGCTGCTTCTGTGATGTCTTGCTTCGCTCTCACTGCTCTCCAGATATTTTCACATCTAACACCATGAATAAAGGGGTTTATTTGGACCAAAATAAAGTTTGTGATTGTTGGAACAGTGGAAAAAATGAATCAATATATTTTAGATGAGTTTTATTTTGTATCTGTTGTGTTTGAATAGAGATGAGGATGAGGATGTTAAAATTCCAATTTTGCAAAAGGGAGTACCTTAAGTTTTGTGAGCGCAATAACAACTGTTTCTGGTTGAACAAAATAAATCTCGCTCTTCAGAAAAAGGTCTCTGTAGGTCTCTCTCTCTGTAGCATTCAGTCAGCGGCAAAAACAAGCACTTTTGAGAGCACATTTGCTAGGGGGGATTACCTTGCAGCTCCGTTCTCCTTCACCACTGGACGAGTTTCAAAAATGACCGTCTCCATGGACACAAAAACACACGGAAATAGGGTTCAGGTTCAAAAATACTGAATTTACCCTCACAGGGAACAGGAATGAAAGCAGATTTAGAGATTTCATGAACTAACATTGCTCCCATCAGGATCAGAAAAAATGTGACAAAAATTTAAAATTTTGAAACAGTAGGACAAACACAATCCCGTTACATTTAGTGTAGCAGAGCCTTTCTAGTGAGACAACATGCCCAATAGCAGCACCCTGACTCTGTTTGACCTGAATGGAACAGAACCTTAATTAACTTCATTGGTAACACCTGTGTTTACTCTATTTTTATGTATTTTTAAATTGTTGCTATAAAAAAAAGGTCTATTGGATTGCTTATGTCAGCAGCAGGAAAAAAAAAAATTATTTAATGAATTCTCCTCAAATCAGTCAGTGTTGTTTGTTCCAATGAGAGAAAAAAAATGCTCATATTTAAGTAGAGAAAACAGAAGAAGCAAGTCATACAGATTATTTGGTTGAGCCTAATCTTCCCTCGTCCCTCCTTTTATCATTTTATTCATTTCTTTCCTTCTTTTGTTCACTTACTTCATTATTTATTTCTGACCTTGGCCCTGCAATGCAGAGGCTGCAAAAAAAAAAAAGAACTCCTCAACCTCTCTTCCACCCCCACATCTCTCCCTCACTCCCCCTCTTGCTCCATCTCTCCATATATCTGCCTCGTTCCTCTGCTGCTGCCCTGCTCTGCTTCTCACGGGGACGAGCCTGCGTTCACCGCCCTTCGTCAGCATGCTGTTTTCATTTCTACCTGCTTTTCCTCTTTCTTTGAACAGCCTCCTTTATTTTTACGTGCCCGAGCCTTTCCAATCAGACTTCAGAACTCCCACTTTGCTCTGCGTTCGTCTTCTCCTCGTTCCTGCTTCGGTGCCACCTACAACACAGATCCCTCCACAAATGTCCACAAAACCTCCCACCAAAATTAAACTCAGGGGACACTCATGGGGGAGGTCTGTGTGCTTGATGTATGTGAGTGTGTGTGTGTGTGTGTGTGTGTGTGTGTGTGTGTGTGTGTGTGTGTGTGTGTAGGTGTTTGGGGGTTGTTCATGTTTCTATTTCAGCACATGATTTATAGTGTGTGCCTCCTTGGATCTCTTTGTGAGAGCAGGCATGTGTGTCTACAGTCAGGCTCTGTGCTCGAGAATAAATAATGTGCTGAAAACTAAAATAAATTTAACAACCAAGGAGTTCAGTTTGGAATCTATGATGGTTGATTGTTGAATGCAAAATGTATACAGTAGTTATATATTTTGATATCACTTTTAGAAATAGGAGAACCCTTTTTGATTCCTGGTCGATCCTTTAATAAAGGAACATCTCCAGAGGGTTCTACCTAGACCCAACATAACACCTACAGCCATCTGTGAAAGGGTCCATCCAGAACCCCCTATTAGAAGTTCTACAGAGAACCCTTCTATGATGTAATGGTTCAACACAAGAGTTAACTCTCTTGTAGACACAATGGTTATTTATTGGCTTCATCTCTAATCGGCAGTGATGGGAGCACCCGAGTGGACATGCTAATTTTTGGCCTTTACGATGGAGGCAATGAAGGCATCATTTTAACAATCTACGTTACAATAACCAATGTTTAAAATGAGAAAACTTTTAAATTTTTAATGAGAAAAACTTTTAAAAACACAAAAACAATGATGGTTTCATGCTTTCAACAATCCTTGAAGAACTTTTCCTTTCAGAAAGGGTTCTTTGGATGAAAAGGGATCTTAATGGTTAATTACAAAGAACCCTTGACAAACTCTTTGTGCAAAAAAAGGTTCTTTAGAGGCAGATGGCTCTGGGTAGAACCTAAGCCCTTTGGGAAGAATCCTTTTGGAACTCATATTCCTGAGAGTGAGCTTACTACTCCTTTTGAAATGTTGTACTTCATGCCTTTATTTGCTCTCAGAATCTGTGTCCTTTTTCAGATACTGAAAAAAAGCAGATTGCTCCTCCTGCCACACTGTGTTTACAGAACACTTGTAATTGATTTTTGGTGTAAAACACTGTTAACAGCGTGCTATTATATATGAAAGCATCTACTGTAAACTCTGTCAAAGTACAGTTATCCTGTATCTTGTAAGCTGTTTTGTCACACAGCCTTTTTTCCTCCACGCTGTGTTCTGATTTCTTTCCATCCTGTTAGCAGCAGAAATGCAATTTGTGATCAATCAATTCTCTGTTTCAAGTGACATGTGATGGAATCAATGAAGGGTCAAAGGTCACTGCCTGAAGGCTTGTTGGTATTCTCTCAGACTGGGGGTCAGCAGGTGCAGCGCCCTTCCAAGAGTGAATTGTGTCAGTTCACCTCCAGATCAGTCCGTTTTAGTTCAGGAAGACAACTCAGCACAAAAGTAATAGCCCCTCATCAACTGAAGGACAGATGATAATAAACTTCATTTATGTATGGCATTAAAATTGTACAATAGATAAAAGAGGTGTTGAGTACAAATGTGCCAAAAAAAGAAACAGAAGCTGATTTTCCTAAATCCCTTTTTAATGTTTTTTAGTTAAAATCAGACCCATTTCTCTTCACAATGACTTATATTTTGGTCTCATTTCAACCACACTGTTGAATTAATATTTCATGGGTTCTAAATCTATTTTAATTACACCGTACCGCATTCTCTTTAATTACTATTTTTCAAACCCAATTAAAGATTGATCACTGAAAAAGGAGCCTCACTAAAGAGGCTTAGTTCTGTTACCATGCCAACTTGAGATAGTGGGTTAACGTACCTGTTCTTAGAGAAACAGGTTAGTCAGGAAGAAAAAAGTAAGTAAATGCTCAGACAAGACTCTACTATCTCTGTCGAGCAAAGCATCAAGGAGTTTTACCTTTTACACAAATCTATTGTTTTAAAGGTTAATATATAATAATATTTAAATAATAAAATATAATGAATTGCTATCCTTCTGCCGATTTGAAGGACATTAGTGGCATTAAGATGTAAAGCGTACAGGAGGAACAATGGTCCCTGCAAAAATGGAAAAAAAAAATGCAAAAGGCTGTAACAAGAGCCACTGTTGCTGGGCTACTGTAGACATGGTGGCACAATATGTCAGCCTTTGTGGAAGTGCCCCTGCACCCTCTGTAGATATAAAGGACTCATTCTAAGGGAATGAAAACACAATGATTCTTATTTTCGGGTGATTATACAGTCATGAAAACATACTTATGATTAATATATTCCATTCCTGTCTTATTCTGCCAATAGGTTATCCTAAATTTCCAGCCCAATTTCATGCCAAAGTGTGTAATAAACCTGCCACCCATTAGAGGATACCATGTCAGCATCACTGAGACTGGGATGGATGGATGGACGGATGGATGGATGGATGGATGGATGGATGGATGGATGGATGGATGGACAAATAGCCAATGTGAGACAAATAGCCAAAGTTGATTCCTTCAAGGAAGAGGTCATTTTAACCAAAACCATCATGTTCTCCTGAAACCAAACCAAGTAGTTTTGGATGCTAAACCTCAGCAAACTGTGACCATCAACTGAAATGTCCCTCAGCAAACTTTATTATGAAAGAACATTTAAGAATTTATTCGCCTCATATACCACTTTTTTAAAGGCAGATACTATTATCTCCCAGGTGTCAGTAGCTATAATGCTATTTGCACCCAGGATGGGATAACCAATGTGGCTGTTAACACAGAGAAGTATATAGCCTAGCATTGCAGAGACAAGTACCCAGGTATCTGAAGCCAACAATGCTACTTACACTTAGGGTGTAAATAGCAGTTGTTGCTATTTACACCCTCGTAGCAGAGGCAAACTGTGATCTTTTACTCAATCTAACCAAATAGTTTTATTTCCTAAACTAAACCTGAGCTGAAAACTGAAAATGAGTCAACTAAGTCTAAAAATTAAAAGTTAACACCGACTTCTAGTTTTTAACTAGATTCAATACCCCAGTCTCCCGGGTTGTGACCCAGTCTTCCAGGGGAGAGTTTAGAAAAAAAATGTTGCTCCTTATAGCTTAATTCAGGGGGTTTACTGTAAATAGCTGAATAACTATATAGCTGTATAAATTAGTTAAAGTTAATAGGTGCAAATAGATGTACTGTTTTTGTATTAATATATTGTGTCCTTATAAATCAATGTATACAAAAGGTTGATGTCAAGTATGTTGTGTTTTCCTGAAAAAGTTAAAAGGGGCACACTCATGTTGCATTATATATCACATTAATTTGTTTAATTACTGAATCATTGATTTACTGATTGATAACTGGGAATTGCACCAGTGCACTGATGTATGTGAAACAGAAGGTAAAGAGTTACTGAGAATTAGCCACTATTGAAATGTCTAATTAAAGCCAATTATCCAATTATTAGTTGAAGGATAGGTTCATATTTTTCAAGTCAGGCTTAAATAACTGCCCGACTCACACTAACATACGTACAATGAAAGCATGATTGTTCACTGTAATTGTTCCTCCCGGCCACAAAGAAATGACTTCGTAAACCAGCAGGGAGGATCAGCATACTCAATTTGGGAAATTCCCTCCTTGTGTTACCGTCTCTCCAACATGGTTCATCAAGCAAACACTGTCCTTAGAAGCACAGCACAACTTTGGAAAGATGCTTGATTTGTCTAACAGAGACTGCTGAGGCTTCATATTATCTTCAGCTGAACTTCACTTTGAGTTTTTGTCCCCCATTTTTACATTTAAGGCACTTTAGGAAGGAATCTCTTTGCAGTCTGTGTGGACAAAGGGAACAATTACAGTGACCAGTAACTCTTTCAGTGTACGTATGGTAGGGCTGTAACGGTTTGTGCATTTGTGTCAAACCATTACAGTATGGTGGTCATGGTCTGGTGATGGTCTGAGGCACATAATCCAGAACCAAAGTTCACAAGCACAAGTTCTGCACAGAGACTTTTAGCATTGCTGATTGGCGTGTGGGTCAGTTACACCATTGTGAGCACAAAGGACTCACTGGAGCTGGACCTTGAACAATTTGGCGTCTCGATCAGCTACAAAAGCAACGAGTTGTGAATAAGACAAGGACAGTGTGTTAGCGTTGCTCCACCTTGACAAGCAGTACAGCAGAATTCTATCAGTATGAACCATTGAATCTCGATGACAATAATAATAATACAATTCCTTTCTTTATGTTTCATTGCTGAAAAGAAAACATGCTTTCTTAGAACAATTCTTTACCTTTTACCCTGTCAAGGCTGACGTCAATGAAATTATAATAAAAACATGGCTGCACATGAATTCTATGATGTGGTATTTATTGCATTGTACATACAATAGTTTGACTTATTTAATCAGTTTCTTTAGTTTAATTTCAAGCTTTACATTCATCCTACCTTCAAGCCCACATGCTAAAACACTTAGCCATGTTGCTTGGGGTAGGGACAGTGGTAACAGTTAATTAAAATAATGAGAATTTCTACATTGGATGGCTGGAACACTTTGTGAAACTCATCGCTGAAACAAGTGTGGGTCAAGTGTGTATGTTGTCAGTTCTGGGCCCACAAAGCCGGCACCTTTGGTGGTAGCCATCTACTTGACACAACTGTGACTGAACCCTTATGTGACACATGTACAGTACATTCAGGAATACAGTCGATACACACACACGTAAAGTCTTTTTTGTCACTTTAAATTGTTACTTTTATTCAAAAACTGTTTATTCTTTATTCTTCAGTAAAGTTCTTTCACAAACTGGATAATGCGGATCTTAAATTAGCAAACTATGTCTCATTGTCACATCTATGTCAGCTCAGTAGGTTGCAACAGCAGAACTGTTCATATGTGATTAGCTCACATACTACTTGGTAGTAGAAATATAGGTATCATGTATCAAAGTTTGAGAGATCTAACATTAAGTTCCACTGAGTTACTGATGCAAAAATTGTTACTACGTTCCCCAGTCTCCCCTGACTGAAAAAAGTAAGACTGTTAATGTGATTAGAGTAATTTTAATATTAATGTTTTTTTTTCTCTGGCTGGTATTTCACTCCTGAATTAAACACGTTTAAATTCAGTGTTGATCATTAGCTCTCATTCAAAAGAATGGGCAGAGCCATCCGGCCTGTGATGTCCCCGATCAGAGGACATTCGGTATAAAGGTCAGTCAACAGGTTTTTTAGGAATGCCGGGAGACAACATCTCAACAGGTTGAGATGACATCATTCCCTCTGCTCTGCTGCGGGCGCAGCGATGACCTAAAAACCCATCTGGCTGTGTATATATGTGTGTAACAGGCATTTAACCAGAGATAATTTGAGAGGAAACATTTCCTGTCTAAGTGCTTGTGTGTGCAGTTTGCGAGAGTGTGTGCACTTCTGTGGGTGTTTATGCGCGCGTGCGCATGCATCCATTTCCGAGTCCATTTGCATGCAGGTAGATACATAATCTAATCTTTTACAGTCTGATACATTCCTTTGAAATGCTTTGTTCACAATGCACAGTGCAGTTTTCCTGCAGATGTGATCATTTTTCATCCCACTTTAGAATTCACAAGACTGGACCGTTGTTCTTAATCCTCTTTGTATCCATTGGTAAATGCCATGACATTCTGTTTTACTTCGGAAGTGATTTTTCAAATGACATTTTTATTTATGTTTTTGTAATATGCAATGACAAATGGGAACACAACACACAGGGGCAAGAGTCAAACTGGTCAACATTTAAAAGACAAATATCAAATTAGGCCGGCCACAGCAGAGCTCGGAGAATGTAGATCCATGAATGAATCATGACATATCTCACATAAAAAGTGATTTCAGACTTTAATTAGAGGAACATTATAAAAGAAGAGCTACAAATTTAGAGCACATGTAACATGGCAGCGATGGATTGGCTGTATTTTAATTTCAAATATTAATATTCTACAAGGTGCTACTAAATTAATTCAACGTTAATCCAAGTCACATTTTTAGAGTTTAATTAGAATTACACACATTTAATTCCAATTATGGAAACAATTTGAGACTTGTTTGAATCCTTTATACCCATAATAAAAATACAAATGTTAGAGCCTAGGAAAAAAAAAGCCTTGAGTAGGTTGGTTTAATTTAATCAAATCCACTGGGCTCCCAAGGAAGTGGGGAGGCTGACGGACCTTCATAAACTTTTTTAAAGGCAGATTGTTGAAAACAAGCAAAAAGATACTATCTTTGTAAATCTGGGAGTGAGATCCTGAAACAAACACAATCCATCACTGTCACCAAAGGTGTTTGATACGTCCACAGAGAGCCAAGTCGAATGCAAAAGTAGTTTCTTATCGCATCAAATGTTAAACTATAAAGGAGACAGGCAGAACTTTAAATAACATGAATGAATTCTGCCAACTTCTCTGCCCTCATAGAACCGGCTGCAGGTGGAGCCTGATGTGGATGTACGAGATCAGAGAACAAAACCCCAAAGGTAGAAAAGAAAGAAAGAAATAAAGGTGCTAACTAGGCCAATAAAGCTTTTTTTGTTTTTTGTTTTTTTTGTTTTTTGTCCCCATCGGAGAACCCTTTTTGGTCCCTGATAGAATCTTTTATAAAAGTTCCATTTCAGAGACTTCTACATAGAACCCAACATAAAGGGTTATACCTAGAACCATCTGTGAAAACCAGATGGACCCCCTATGAGAGGTTCTACAGAGAACCACCCTATGGCATAATGGTTCCATGCAGAACTCTATCTGGGTATTCTATCCAGAACCTCTCCAGCTTTCAAGGGTGCCAACTGGAACCCACCAAGAGGATTTTACCAAGAACCCATTTATATTCCAGTTTTATCTAGAACTCACACTGAGGGTTCTACCAAGAATCATTTTGTATTCCACGGATTTTATCCAGAACTCACCTAGGGGTTCTACTGAGAACCTCTTTATATTCCAAGTGTTTTATCCAGAACCCACCCCAGGGGTTCTACTGAGAACCTATTTATATTTCAAGAGTTTAATCTAGAACCCACCTCAGGGGCTCTACTGGGAACCCTTTTATGTTCCAAGAGTTTTATTTAGAACCCACTCAGAGGGTTCTAAATAAATCTTTGGATGAAAAATGTTCTTGCAAAAAACGTTTAATGAACCCTTTCTTCAAAAATATGGTTCTTCAAAAGCGAATAGTTCTGGGTAGAAACTCATCCATTCAGAGAGAATCCTTTTGGAACCCTTATTTTTAAGAGTGTATCAGTCTTTTTGAGTTTTGAGCTGCTGGAATAAAAACCCCAAGGGACTTCAGCTGAGGAAAGCCCACATTTGAAATGAATAAAGAAATTTAAGATTGGAACAGTTAGGACAACTGACAAAAAATAAATAAGTTAATAAAATTCATAAGAATTCAAGTGACAGCATCTTGTTGGGAGTGGTCTCTTGCCACAAAGACGACAACAGTTTAGGAAAGATATTTATCCTGGCTGTTCCCTGAAGAGACGCTTTCAAACAAGCCAAATGTTCTTCATGATGGATTGGAGGATTTTTAAAGCACACTGCACCTTGAAATTTTACTGATAATGCAGCCACCAAAGCCCCTATCTGCTGCCACCACACTAACACACACAGGGTCCAGTCTACAATTAAAGTCCATGAGTGAAGACCTTGAAGCTGTGTGAAAGAAACATGGTGGCGCAGCTCAGGATGAAGAAAATGCTGGAAGCACCCCTTATGAACTAAGGCAGCAGAAAAAATTCATACATAATCTTCCATACATTTACTGTAATTGATTTTTTACACATTCCTTTCATTCACAGAATTAGATGTATGTATGTGACATGTGTGCTCTACTGAGGGATAATCGGTTTGATGCTTGATCAGTAAATTGCCTATTTTTTCTTTCTGCATGCTAGCTAACATACAATACCGTGTCGGCTTTCATGTGCAGACAAAGGCAGTAATGAAATAACAATGGCACACACAGAGCGGGTCATAGTCAATAAATCTCCACTATGGCATGAAAAATTAATTCTGTGGAATAGGAATTATTCAGCACATAGAAACATGTTTTATTTGTGGCACGTGTGAGACCTCTGACACTTTCTGGACGTATAGAACAGCTGAAGGAAGACTCACATCATATCAGGTGCAGGTGCATTGCACGGCCTGTCACTGGGTGCAAAGTAATGAATAATGAAAAGCAGCTTTTAGCAGCCAAATCCTGTGGGGCATAAAAAAATAAAGCATCAATTACTGAAATATTAAAATATATTGAATCTATAAAAAAAAAGATACATGACTGCAATGAAAAAGTAATTTTGTCGCAAATAATGACAAAGTGGTCCACTAAACTTCAAGAGTCCCCCTGGGCGAGCCAGGGTGTTATCAATATTTCATTTTTCTAATAATGTAGTAAATTATATCCAATGAATCGAACAACACATAAATGCATATCGACAGGATTTTACCTTGCATTCCACATTCTGCTCAAGGGTTTTGGCCCACTGTGCAGAGAGAGTGTGTGTGTGTGTGTGTGTGTGTGTGAACTCTTTAATTCTTAATAAGAATACATTGATTTCAGTCACACTGCAGTGTGAGGAAGCATTGATTCGGATTACATTACACTGGAAATACAATAGCCAGCATGTTTATGTATATCATTCTATAATTTCTCTCTCTGCCTGACTTCCCACGTGTTGGAGGACCCTCCCCTCTTGTTGCTGATCGACTGTAAACAGTCAGTGCTGTGATCTGAGGACAAACAAAATGTTGCTCTGTTCTCAGCAAACATGCACACACACCACTGCTCTTGAAACAGTTTAATTATCTATTATTACCTGATGTCAGGTGTATTTTTCGTATATCTGCACATGCAGGTTTATGAAGTCTCTGTCCAGGTGAACATCCTCCCTTATTCTGTCCTCTGTCTCCGTGATGAAACTTTCCCTTTACCCTCTCCTCTCACTGCAGTCATCGATCGCTCCTTACTGTGGCGAGTTGTTTTTTTTTTTCTTTAGTCATTTTCATATAGAGACGTTTCTTCTTTTTTCAGTGACAGTCCGACCCTCAGGTAACACGGTATTAACAGCACTCGCTTTCCCCGTTTATTTGCTTTAGCAGGTCTTAAAATTTCACTGCTGACGCTGTTAAAATGACAGTTTTTCCTTCATGGATATCTGAAAACAGAAGGTCAAACTCTAAACTCGTAAAGTTCTCCTTTTTTCTCTTCGATTCCATTTTCATGAATGAGCTCTTCCCGACATGTGGAGCAGGAAGCGCAGCCTTACATGGTATTACTGGGGCATAAATTATGCTAATTTACAAGTCTCATGCACATGCACTCAAATAAGCACAGGTGATTTACATGGTTTTCTGAAGTTAAGAACGTTTGTTGAATCTGACGTGGCATGACATTTACAGTTCATTCATATAGTATTACTTTTTGCACGTGTTAATGTAAAATAAACTACTTCTACATAAAACTGCTTTGAAGACGTCCTGCCATCTCCATACAGTATATTGCACACACTTGCACTTTAACTTCTCAAATCTACTTTGCCGTCATGCTGTCACCACTTGCACTCCTGGCACACCTGCTTCTTAAAAGGGATGAGAGCCGACTCTCTGATTGGTTTATTGCATGCTTGGCCTGAACATGCCCGTGAATTATCAAGGTATTTGGGCACTCCTGATAGGTGTATCCAGCTGTGTGATGCTGGCCAAAGGAGGGGGACAGGACAGGATACCCCTGTGCCCCTGCTGAAGACAGAAGAAGGATGGATTTGGACACATCTTGAACAAATTAAATCCGTTGCACCTTGTGCTTTGAACTTACGCTTTAGATCAGCATAAGACAGGGTCCGTTATTTGTCCTCAGATCACAGCAGTGCACAGTCTGTAGAGAAAAAGAAAAAACTGAGTGAAATAGATGTTATAGAGAAAATACATGCAGTTTCTCAACTATCAGCACACTGACCTCAACTATTCTTGTTCACATTTAAAATAAATTCACTTGTATTAAATTCAGTTGAGAGTTGTTTTTTTTTCAATTGAGTTATTTCTACTGAGATTGAGGATGTCTGAGATAAACATTAATTATAAACCCCTCAGGTGTTATTAGCACTTCCAATTAAACTTAATCATGGAGTAATTGAAGGAAGGTTCTTATTAAAAACTGGGTCTTATTTATAGATAAGTGGACAGAGCTACGTACAGCATTTACAGCAGAGTGCATCAGGCCACTGCAGACATGGGTTATAAATATTTTAATTAAAGCTTTATTACATCAAAAGGAAAACGTATTTACAGGTGTTACTAAAGGCCTTTATTGTAGATGAAGTGTAACCTTTATTTGTCGACATAAGTACTCAGCTTATAGTTGTCTTTTTAGGTGACGTATGAAGTCTGAAAAAATAACCTTAATTATGGTCTCATAAACAAGCTGCATTATGGGAACAGTAGGATCCAGTTTTTTTCTTTTGGGAGCTTGACTCAAACCAAGGATTAATAATCAGGATATCTTCGTCCCTGATGCATCAATTTTGGCCATTCTAATTTTAAAATCTGCCTCCTGCATGCCCTCTAACTTTATGGACTTGCCCCCCAGTCTCCCTGTGAATACATCAGGAAATTTCAGAGCTGCAGCAGATCCACCAGGCCAGCCTCAAGTGGCAATTGTAAAGTTCCATTCTGTAAAACAAATTTTGCTCAGACTGCTTTTTCTCTGCAAAAGGAGTCCTGAAACTCGTAACAGATCACTTGAAACGAGCTGCAAACTTTTAGGAGAGCTTCCGTGTACTAGTTAATTCAGCCACAATCCTGTACTCATGTTTTGCTTTTAATTGTAATGACTTTAAGTATGTGCTCCATTGCGTTGTGCGGTACTCAGCCTTTAATTTGCTTCATGATATCTTGTACTCAATTTCGTAAAAGCCCTTCTAGGGACAGGTGTTGCAAATTAGCATCCGCTATAAACACTATGATACCTGCATCAGATAGCTGTTTTCATTTTGTCTGTCTGTCCCTATCAGATAAACCAGAAACAAATAAATAAAATGTGTGTCCAACAAAAAAATCATTTTAGTACTCATTAGAGGTGCACAGAGATGCCACTTTCTGTATCTGTTCGACCACCAAAATCATCTGTCTCTGGTTGGCACCGGGTGCTAAAATCATCCTTTGACATTCTGAAATCTCATGTTTTTAGCTAGCTACATTCACTATGTGAGTGTGGACATGAGTTACGCATGACGCATTGTGTAATATAACAATATAAAACAAAACATGTAAGGTTATGAAACCTTCCTCTTCTTGCATCAACAAAAGAACTAAACGCTCAAAATCACGTTCAAAATAATTACTAAATAATTACAGCTATGCAAAAATATTTATCAGTCAAGGATACAGGAAAAATATGGAGTCTAGCACTTTTGGCATTCTACACCAAGAACATGATATTTTTTTCACAATTTCTAATAGAGAGTCTTTCTCTCCTTCCCCAGGAAATAAATAAATAAAACTGTAGATACTGGTATTTCCCAGTCAGCGTGCTGACTGATGTTTGAAGTAAAGCAACTTTGTAAGGCTGCCGAGTTAAAGCAGTAGCCTCAGCTCCACTCTGAGAATCGATTGATGGCTTAGCATGTACGCACACACTCCTCTCTCTCTCTCTCTCTCTCTCTCTCTCTCAAACACACAGACACACACATGCATACACACTCTAACTCACACACATGCACTCATATTAAACAGAAGTGGTTCAGCCAGGGGACAGCCAAGTTGTTGAGAAAGATGGGGAGAGAGAGATGGAGAGCAGGAGTGAAGGAGCCAGAACAGAGCGGAAGAAGAGTGGCTTTAGTCAAACTTAAACTCTCCCTGGCATGGAAGACTAATCACGTAACTATCTCAGCTTTATTTACCGCTCGCTTCCCAACTCCAGGATGTCCTTGGATCATAAGAAAGTAGAAAAGAGAGAGAAAGAAACAAAGCGACGGAGAGTTTCAGATACCAGTGTCTGTGCTTCACACCCCAACTTTACATTGACGTGACAGACATGCAAGGTATAATAACTGAGGGACGCACAATGAAAGACACTGTCACTTATGTCTCTTTTGAAAAAGTGCAGTGACTTGAAATGTCCTTGTTGTCTCAAAAGTGGAGATAAAAACTTCACTGTCGTCATATTGTGAAGCTCAGCAGAAAACTGTCTGTTCACTGATACGTTTGTCTCAATGTTCCTGAAAGTTGGCATGCCTCCAGTTTTAGGGCAGGTTTACTTGCACGTCTCAAGTTGCACCTGTTGTGATGATTGTTGGAAAAGGTTTATTTTCTGATGAACTACTGCTCAATCTTTCATGTCCTGCCACTTGAAGCACTGCACTTTCACTTCAGTTTGATTTATCTTGTTTTGATCCTGTCTAACTCAAAGAAACCATTTGAGTGCCACTTGTCTGAGGAGCCACATGCTCCCCCAGGGACTCAGATACTGCTGGAACTTTCACCACTGTTTCTCCCATGTTATGATGAGTGGACGACTCATTTTGAGTTACTAGACAAATGCTCGTTAATCGTTATATCTGACCACAAGACCAGTCCGACTCGGACAGAAAACAGTATGTGTGCTTCTGTCAGAGCCTGATACTGGATGGATAATCTGTGTGTAATTTTGCACACGGGCTGAAGCTGCACGGCAATCTGGCTTAGGTGGGTGTTCAGTCGGGTTCAGCCAGGAGATCCTCTTGATGATCGTTTGTCATTGTTTCCTTCTGGTAAATCCACTGTCATGCTGCCACCGCTTCCACTCCTGGCACACCTGCTTCTTAAGAGATACAAGCCAACTTTCTGATTGGTTTATTGCATGCTTGACCTAAACTTGTCCATGAATTAATCAAGGTACTTGGGCGCAGCTGATAGGTGTATCCTGCTGTGTGCTGTTGGTGGAAGGGGCGGGACAGAACAGGATACCCCAAGTCGATGAGGCGATTAATAACACTGCCTCCCCTCTCCTCACCCTCCTTAACAGTCAGATATAAATATACCGCAAGTGACTCTTTCAGGCCAGATCAGCCCAGCAGTTCACTTCAGCTCACTTCAGTTCAGACACAGAAGGAAAAAAATACCATCCTGTCACTGTCCATTGGCTCTGGTTGCTCATGTCTGGACATGTCCAATAAAGCTGCTAGATGGAGTGTCCATGTTTCAAGTCGTTTTCAGGTTGTAGTGGTGTTTGACACTGAGATGGTGGAGTGGACACCACCCCAGCATTTCAGAGCAGAGAAAACTGCTAATTTTTTCATGATTTTGAGACCTAATTTTTTATACTTATTCAGATTTGGCTGGGTGGTTAATATCATGTTTCTGTGGCGTGACAAACTCAGAACACATATTTATTGATTTAGATGATCTTTAATGTTATCACCTCAGTAGGAAATTTACCAGATGAAGTAAACTGAACTCCATCCACTGTTAAAGACTGTAAAATGCAGTTGAAAAGTCCTTGAAGAGCTAGTAATAGAGCTTTTCCACTGGCACTTTTGGTCAAACTGTGCCACACTGATTTACGTTTCCATTACCACTTTTACTGAGATGGACCTACTCTGGAGAAGGGCCAAAGCGAGCCCGACCCACCTCCAAGCAAGCTGCAGGGACGTCTTGCCAATCGCGACCAACCCGTGACGACCCCTCCTTCTCCCCCTCAAACAAGTGAGTGTTGTGATACTCAACTCATGCGTGTGCGGGAAAGCAGAGAAAAGACGTCTCTAGAAGTGTCAGTGTGTTCAGCTCTCAGTTCTTTAGAAGCTAATCTCTGTGGTTTGAAGTTAAGTTTCTCTCCTGTGTCGCTGTTTTTATATTCAGGTATTTGCTGTATTTTACCGTCATGCTCACTTTCAACCCCACAGGTTTCCTGAAGTTACTCCTGATGACAACCAAATATTTCCAGGTTTCGCTGCTTCATAACACAAACTTTTGAATAACACAATAACACAGAACCTTTACTGTGGAAAATGTATAATATTGTTCACTGTTTTACAGTTCAAGCCAAGCCAGCACATGTGTATGGAAAAGGCGTTAGTTGAGGTTATTTTGAGGTTGAGTTTATTTTAAGTGTGTAAAATTTACTTAAAACAAGTAAATATAAAATGAAACATGACTCGACTAAAACTCTTTCTGCTCCCATTAAGTTTCAGTTGCAGCACAGTTCTTACTTATTTACCCTCTTACTTTGAAATTGGTAGCAAAGTTCAGTGAAGAAAGAAAAAGTGGAAAATTTGTCCAGTCAAGTGTAGGAACCGTTTGAATGAAGGAAAGAAGTGTCAGTGATCAGTTTTCCACTTTAAAGTGTGTCCATCTCAGCCTAATTCATCTATCGATTGTCCTGAGGAATGATGTGAAATTACCAGTCTTGTCTGAAGTAAATCTTAATCGAAATAAAGAAAATAAAGTAATGTGTGTATAAAATAGCGGGGATCTCTTAAAGCTGTAAAGTTTAGATGTCATTAACGACACAAATATTCACCTTGGTAATTCATGTTAAATAAATAAAATGCTATTTTTTCATCTACAGCCCAGCCTGGAGTTTTTTTGGACTGCTCTCTCTGTCCCGTTCTTTTGCTTTTCTTCTGTCTGATCGCAGTCCCGTTGTGTCACAGAAGAAAGAAAGGAGCATGGGAGAGGAAATGACAAGGAGAAAAGGAGAGTGGAACCAAACAAGGAGAAAGGGAGGGGAGGCAGTTGCAGACATCTAACAAGTTCTGATCAAAATTCAGAAGTGGATCAAGTGGATATGAAGTTTGCTTCAAACAAAAGTCCCCCCCCCCCTCCCCCCCAGCTCTCTTATGCCTCAATTCTCTTTACCCCTGGGGCTCTTATCATCTTTCCCTGTTCCTCATGCCAGCATCTTCTTTTCACACCTCCTCCAACCCTAGCCTCATCTCCCCATTTCCCTTAAGGCCACGGGGAGCTCTCTGCTTTACTCTGTTTGCTTCTTACACCCCTCTTTCCCACTCTGCTCTTACTTGCCTCCTTCGCTCACCCGCTCCACCCTCCCCAAGGCCCTTTGCTTCCTCTCTCCCCGCAACTGATGAAAGGAGGAATAAATGAAGGAGTGCATATTAATTTGTGGTGGCCACTCCTGACAAGCTTTAATCAGAGCGGGGAATCACGGGCCAAATCATCCAGAATACAGAGATGGATAGTGGGAGCAGGAATCTAGTCAAGGTTAGAGGTTTGAGGGGACTTTACTGCTGTAATAAGGACACTCCTGTCACTTCACCTCATTCTTTGATCTCAGAATTTTACAGAGTGAAAAAAACTTATCAAAGTACCTGCGTATAATTGTTCAGAAATCAAAACCAGTGTCGTTTGAACTCTATTGATGTTCAGTTCACGTTAGGACAGAGTGGCAAGAGAAAAAAAAATTAAACATGCTGCTCTTTCCCTCTGGACCAACGCCCAGAAATTAAAATTATTATATGTTATTACTTAGGATCTGAAAACAATATGCATGGTCATTGCTTTTGCTCGAAATCTATTCAGATGGTCAGTTACCTGTGTGTGTGTATCTTAACTCACAATGCAAATTAAATCTTACTTCTTTTGTGTGTTGTTTGGCAGTTTTCTTCAGTTGAAGACACATTTTTTTGTTTGTCTCTATGTATTATTAAGCATCAATACCTGTTTGTCAAATCTCCTCTCTTTTCATGTGAAACATTAAAAAGATTTTTGATGATTCATGCTACACTTGAGAATAAATGCATCCAGTCAACTGTGATTTGAGGCCACTGGCTCTCTTTGTCCATTATATAAAACCGTGTTTGACCCTTTGTGGGTCGTAGAGTGTTTGTGAATGTCAGTCTGCAAACTTTAACATTTCCAAAAGAGCGTGATTATGCCCTAATTTGTTTTTTTTTCATTCTCCAATTGTTGATCTAACAACACGGGTGAGTGAGGTGTGGGTGGAGGGCACCAGTCCACTGCAGCTCCATATACCAGGTCTCTATTGAGACCCTGTGTTTCAATGACATTACATGTCTAAATAAAGATTAGATAAATTAAAAACAAAAATTATATATGCCTTTTGCTAAGCCACACAAATGTAAGACCTTTTTTTTAATTCAACCAGGAGTAATTGAGATGATTTTTTTTCAAGAGTGTCCTGTCCAAGACAGGTATTCAGATCATATATCAATAAGATCTGAATACTTGTAATATACCAACATGTTCTCATCCCAGCTCGACACTGCTTTGTCATCCCCTCAGTGTCTTATACTAATGTACAAAGTACATCACGCTCTTTATACTATCTGAAAAGCCTCATGCA
>JAJHUR010087015.1:0-10109 GCA_027495735.1 Lutjanus campechanus
GGGCAGCAGTTTGCTGAGAAAGGTAGGCTAGACTTCCCTCTCCTCAGCAACGTTTTTCACCTCCTCCTGGGGGATCCTGAGGCATTTCCAGCCCAGGTGAGATATATAATCTCTCTAGCATGCTCTGGGTCTACCCTGGGGTCTCCTACCAGTTGGACATGCCTGGAAAACCTCCTAAGGAAGGCACTCATGTGGCATCCTGCTTAGATGCCAAAACCAAATGTCAGCAATATGCTCCATTAAAACAAACTTAAAACCCAATAATTCAAACTCTGCTTTTTCATCACTATTCATTAATTGACCTAGAAGGACCTTGATTAAAAAGTAGTTAACAACATAGCGCCTTAAAACATCCATATCAGCAGGAGGGCTAGTAAAGTGTCTGGAACAAAAACTTTTTGTTTTGTTTTGTTTTTTTAAATTTTGTAATGATGTAGTTAATGCAAGCATCATCTTTAGCCGGTTGCTGCAGTTTAAAACAGGAAATGTGTGTGAGGAGAGAGGGGGAGCTTATCAAATTATCAAGTATTACACACTGTGACTCAAATGAAAATCACAACAGGGTATCACTGCTTAGAGAACAAACGCTTTTGGTCCGTTTGTACGCCATACACTCTCCACCAAACTAGACTGGATGTTTTGAAGATGGAAAAGTGCTCGTGTGTATCTCAGAGGACAGAGTATGATGACTTTACTGGGTCTGCTTATGTTTAAACTGCACATAATTATGGTAAGTATTCTTAAGTGCTCAAGATGCCCTTTATCACAGGCTATTGAGAGTAATTAATGTATATATTATAATGGCACTAAACTGATAAAGATCGACACATCAGATTTTAATCATCATACCTCGTTACCATCATCACCTCGTTTGATCTTAACTGCTTTTAAGAACATGTAAAACAACTCAAATGAGTCTCGAACCTGAAATTTGTCACTCCTCGCATGAAAATCTTTTGTGAGGAAAAGGATGAAGAAAAGCGAGTGATGTTAAGATATGAAAAAAGTGCCCCAGAAACCAATTATCACAAGAAATGGAGCAAAATGATTTCACATTCTTATGCACGCAGAGGATGTCGTGCAGGTTTAAATTAACTCCATCAGTAAACCAGATGATTACATTCAGTAAACAACCACAATGTGACGAGGGCTTTGAGCAAACAGCCAGCTTCTTTATGCACTGAGATTGAGTTTCCTGCATTTAAATGCAAATAGATTGAATGTGCAGGTACAGATTTGTAAGACTGACAAGCGTAGTATGTCTGCTTTATGCTCTGAATAGTTTTCACACTGACCTTCAAATAAGCACTTCTTTTATTCCTTAAATATTCTCATGTTGTTCCCAGTGATGAAAATAATAAACTCTTGACCTGACAGTTGTAAGTACAACCCTGTTTTCTGTTTAAAGGGACAGTTTGGGTTTTTTTAAAGTGAGGTTGTATGAGGCACTTATCTATAGCCAGTGTATTACCTACAATAGATGGTGTTCAGCACACTCCCAGTTTGGTGAAGCAGAAGTAGTACCGGTGTAAGACGCTTGTAAGAAGCCCATCGGGAAAAAAAATCAATATCTGTTTAAATCATTAATCAATTAATCGCTGTTAAGAGTTTACACGATTAAAAACGTACTCATTGATAATTAATCAATAGTCTAGAAATGCCAAAGTGCACCTCATTTGACAATGTTTTCCCTAGTGGAGCCATTTGTTCAATAAGGAAAATTAAAATGAGGAAAAAATGAGAATGAGGAAACGAAGTGAAACGCTCATTATATCTCTCTCTCCAAAACAGCCAGACACCTCTGACAAAACGAGTAATTTTATCTCACAGAGACCAGGAGTTGCTGGTCTGCGTCAGTAAGCTAATTTGTGTTATTTTGTGACTTGTGAATCTGAACTAACCCTTTAAAACACCACGGTCACACAATAACACAAACAAACCAACAGACTGAGGCAGCGGCAGAGCAGCAACTCCTGTGTTCTACAAGGAAAAATTACTGTTTTCGCCAAAGGAGTCTGGTGGCTTTGGAGAGAGAGAGCGATAAAACAAGCGATATAACTTCAGGACGTATTACGATGGCTGCAAAACTCTCAAAAAATGTGAAAGGCCCTGTCTAGAGCCAGTGTTTGGTTTGTACATTCTGAGCTACTGTAGAAACATGGCATGTAATATGGCTGCCTCCATGGTGGAGGACCTGCAACCTCTGTAGATATAAATGTCTCATTCTGAGTTAATGAAAAACATAACTGTGCTCATTTTCATGTGATTAAAAACTAATGAAAATGTACTTGTAAATATTATATTCCATTTCTGCCATATTCTGTCAGTAGATCCCCTTAAATTCTGGTCCTTAAGTGATGACAGAAACGAAGCAGGAACTGCTAATACCATTGTACACTAATACTGCATATGTTGACTTGCCCCCGTTAAACTTTTAAAGGTTATTTATAACAGGATAATTACTGATAATAAGATATGACAACAACTGCGTCATTATCATTTAATTATCTTTATTTTGTCATAACGTGTAACTTGTATCTTCTCATTTATTCTGTTTCCAAGGTAATTCTCTTCTTTTAGAGTCAAAAAATCTGAACTTTGAACCTTGCTGCAAGATTCCCTCAGTTTTACAGTCTCCAAGACCAAGCGACTATCACCCCTTTGTTCAGAATATATGGCTCAGGGATCCCTGCAGAAATTAATTATATAACCTATTGTAGCATACCTCAAAAGTTCACGGTGCATGAAAAACTTAATATGCATGGCCTTCACCTTTACAGGCTCATAAAATTGTAGAATTGTGCTTAATTTTTTTTATAATATGACAGAGATAATTTATTAAGACCGGCATATGTTAATAGGACTCTACATGGGTGAGACTTTAAAAAGTTGGGTTTGATGTCCACTCACACAACCATGGAAAGGTCAATAATATTTTTTAATACGGCTCTAATGATATTCATGTTCTTAGCCACTACTTTTAAATTGGACTTTGTAGAGAGCAGTGGAATTAATACTAGGCTTTCTGTATTTTGAAAAATTAAGGGTGTGTGTGTCTGTAAAATGCATCGACATAATCTTATATTTCTAATATTTCCGTGCAAGTTGACTATACACAAGAGATGTACAATCGTGACACACGTATCATATACAGGACAAAGATTTTCTCAGATTTTGTTGACACTTCTGAACCAAATGTTCATTTGATTCGTCCTAAACTAGCTGTTTTTTTTTCATGGGAATCTATCATGTAAAAGATGCACATGTAATTAGTTTATGGAGATGCACATTCACTAACTCTATTTGTAAACATTAACAGCACATACCATTAACAGCACATATGATAGACCAGCTAATCTGATGGTCAGTTTAATCGGGCTAATTATTTGAGATAATCAGCTTTGGCTGATGCCTGCACACATAAGGAGGACTGACAAAAAAGTGTCTGCCTATACATCTGTAGCCTTGTCAGTGTGGCTGTTGTGGAACTATGTTAGCACTACTGCTTATGAGTTTTGGGAAGGTGGTGAAAAAGTTTATTTCAAGCCCTGTACTATAACTCTCCATCCTGCTGTAAACGTCACTGTTGTCTTTTCTAAATGTGAACACGTTTCTCCTGTCGTCCTAAATGACAGCAAATCTAGTGTTAAATGTATATTACATTATAATGTATGAAATAATGTAGTTGAATGGCGCTTCTGACATACCCGCTCTCTCTTTAATGCCAGTCACCTTCTGAAATCTGCAGCATCACCCAATGTATTTACCAGCCACAACAGCGAGGCTAGTACTGTTTTCACTTTGTGAGTCTGTGTTTGTGCGTGAGAGACAACATCTGTGGTGGGAGATACCACAGAAATGGTTTTGAGCACTTTGTGTGTCTGTGGACAGATTTTGTCACAGCGAAAATGTCAGAGCTGTGCAAGATGCAGTCACAAAACTTTACAGGTGTGTAGGTGTGCCCCCTACTAGGCGCTCCTTGCCCACTTTTTGTGTTGTATAGATCAAAATGAAGTCTGTTTGACAATTGGTTTGGTCCAAGCAAGGGCAGAAGTAAGAGGGTAAGAAGCAGGGAAGGGGCCAGTGCTCCCCCCACCCCCCACATGGGTCTGAATGTTAATGTGTTGATTGGTGTAGCTGGTGCCATCCTATCATAAGATGATAAAAATCCCATAAACAACATTTTACTGGCTAAGATGGGGGTCCGCAACCTGCAGCTCTTTTACCCCTCTCCTATGGCTCCTTGTGGCTTTGACAAAAACGTGTTGAAATCTAATTGAATGAATAACGGTGGTTGGTGAATATGGTGGTTATTGCTTTAATTTTCATTTAACATTACTGTAGGCCTAAAGTGATTCTTTTGTTCTCCCACTGTAAATATGTGTAGCCTACACTTAAAAAAAAAAGTATTTTAATTTTTGTCATTTTTGTAAAATGTGCACCTTAGGAAAATAGAGAATTTAGTTTTAATTAAGGCTTTCCTTTGTTTTGATGTCAGCATTATATATTGGTAATCAGTCGCCCTGCTCTCAAAATATTGGCATCAGCCTTTGAAAAGCACATATTGGTCAACCACTAAACAGAAGACACTGCCAGTTTAAGTGTTGTGCTGTTTTAGGAAACATCCTTGTTTATTAAAAAAGTGACCTACAAGCAAGGTAAATACCATTAGACAAGTGCATATTTATGTTTAAGTATGTTGTTTTATTTTCAGTTTGTACATGTGTTCAGTGTAGATGAGATGTCTCATAGCTCACTTTTCTATTTGACCTACATCTTCCCTGTGCCATCTGTGTGAAAAACAACACAACCTGAATATGAAAGAAAGGTGAAATGGCCACATTTAAAAACACTCTTTATGCACACGTATCAGCTGGACTGATGAAGTCAGGGCTGTGCATGTTCTCAGACCAGGGCAGGTCTGGCAGCTCTGCCTACTACTTGATTACGCCACTCTGACAACCCGGCAGCCTGGTAAGGTCAGGCCCTACAGAGTGTCAGAGAGGTGGGATGATGATGTATCTCTCTGATGCCTCCGTTTTTCACCTCTTGACTTTGTTGTTTTTCTCCTTTGCGTCAGTGTCAACTTTTTGCCCATCTGCTAGGGACGTGTCTCCCATCAGAGCTGGACAGTCAAACGGTTAACCCTCTGTGTACCTGCAACAGGGCACAACAAACATTTCTCTCTTTGTTTGTTCATCATACTGAGTGAAATATTCACTGAAAATTGTTTTTTCCACCTTTTTCCGCAATACTGGCTGCATCTGAAGTGACAGTTGTGAGGCTTTGCATCCGTGGTTGCCATTTATCCAAATGTTTAAAATATGTTTAAATGAAAGACTAAACATTTGTTAGGAATTGTTGAATTGTTGTTTCAGTACATCAATATAACACATTCTCAAACCATTTTAATGTGACAGCTGAAATCTGATATGTTGTTAGAGAAGTTGACCATGAAATCATCTATATGAGGTTTACATTTCAGTGGCAGAAGCATGTTAGGAGCCACCATTTACCTGCAAAATGCAAAAATTCACTGAATGTGTTGCAATATTTTCACACACTGCACTCATTGCTCCATGCCATCTGCTGACCTAAAGGCATCATTTAGAGACATTTATTTTGAATTGCTGAACAAATCCAATATGTTTTCAGTGATTCAAAAGGAGCAAGCTAAGATGCGCATTAAGTTGGAAAATAAACTGTCATAATATTAATTTTTTAACCTGGGATACTCTCTGATCCTTGAGATCTTTTGCCATGTATCCCAGGAGAACTGGAGAGTAGATATGTGAATTCTGAGATCCGCAACCACACAGGCTGCAGGAACACATGCGCAAAATCGTACATTGACAATAACAAGCAACGACGACTCCTACACTGTAAGTTTATAGGATGTTTATAACTGTCTGTGACTGTCTGTCAGTGTGATGCTAAACCCATTATCCTGAAAACAAAAGCCCACTGTTCCCAAAATACACACTCTGGACTTTGACTTAAGTGACCGTCTGTCTCACTGCCTGCCAGACTCCATCAACATATTGCACAATTTAACCGTTATAAACATCTACTCCTTCTAAAAGATTATTAACAATTTCTTACAACTTATGAACAGACACTTACTCATTCAGCAAACATTTAGCAATAATTTGAACTCTAATTAACGTGAAACTGGCAAACTACAGCAAACTACAGCAAACAATTATTCTGGCCCAGAATGTAAATTTCAGAGGACACCGCAGCTGTAGCATTGTTGTCAGAAAAGTATTTCAACTTTTCCTTAACAGTTTCCTTGATCTGTGATGATATATGGGTGGTCATTTTATGAATTATTAAAGTAAATATATTACAGATCTCTCATTTTCCCACTGTTGTGATTACATAAAAAGTAAAGTTTTTTTAACTCAGATTTAATATATACAGTGATGTGTGTGTGTGGTGACAGTTTTCCTAAAATTAGCTTTTAAAAATTAGCTTTTAAAAACCTTGCAATATATAACCTTGCTTACAGTAACGCTATATATTGCGATATGTTAAATCATAACCCCTGTATTGTGACACATAACCTATCACCAGATTATATAATTTTAGAATACAGTAAAATAACACACAGAGACAAAGCTTTATACACAGCTGATTTTATGGCTGCACAGTGTATTTATTAACTCACATACGCTGCATTTTTATCACAAAAACAAAGCGATGCACTCTTCCCCAGGATGATTGCAAGTGGCTTGTAGGTGACAACAGCCGCTGTGATCCGGATGTCTTGCCCTGAGCCAGTCGTCCTGTGTGCTGCTGCCTCTGTGCAGACGTCTCTTGCTGTTAGCATGTAATAGTGGATAT
Source organism: Lutjanus campechanus (assembly GCA_027495735.1). Classification (NCBI taxonomy): domain Eukaryota; kingdom Metazoa; phylum Chordata; class Actinopteri; order Lutjaniformes; family Lutjanidae; genus Lutjanus; species Lutjanus campechanus. Next base: position 6,847 of record JAJHUR010087015.1, read on the forward strand.
TTCACCTGATAATGCTGCAGACGTTGCTGGAGAAGCTGAGGTCAGGGAATCGGCTATTCTTAGCGTGACCTCGGTCATATTTCCCATTATGTCTGAAAACAAATGGGTATGAATCAAACTCAGATCGCAAAATGAGAGTCTAAACTGCAGGATAAAACTGTGCATTGGTAAATCTCTGTATTTGTCAGATAATGTGACTCAGGACGACACAATAGCATGCTGCTCCGCCAGATTTCTTCCCTTTTTCCCTCTTGGTGTATCTCTGCGTCAGCGTCTCTGTATGAACAACGGGGAGGGAGGGAAGAAGCTTGTGTTGTGTGTGTATGTTGTGTGTGTGTGTGTGTGTGTGTGTGTGTGTGTGTGTGTGTGTGTGTGTGTGTGTGTGTGTGTGTGTGTGTGTGTCTGTGCTCAGGTGGCAGATACCCTAGGTAAATCATTTCAGATCCATTTATTCAGAAGCCTGTGTGCAGACGACACCTGCACAACGCTGCCAAAGAAGTGCCACGATGTCAGCGACTTCGTTTGCAGCTCTGACCCCCGCCCCCCCCTTCAGCTGGCATGTGTTTGTGTGTAAGCATGTATATATTGTGTCTTTATTTGCGTGTGGTAGTACTCTGTGTCTTTATGCTAGGTAGCTCAGTCAAATGTCTTATTCATAGGGAGAAATAACCGCAAGAGAATGTTCTCTGTCATCTGAATGGTGGTGTTATTGCCATGCTGCTTTCAATGATTCCTGCCTTAAATCTAGCTTCTCTCCTGAGAATGAGTAGTTAATTTAATTACTCTAATGATGCTAAAAAGGAGGATTCTTTGGTTCTTAAATAGCAAATTAATTTTTTAAAACGCCCCAGATAAAAATTAATGATATTTTTAGTCTGGATGAATTTATATTTTTTGATATGACAGCTGTCTTAATCTGTGTTCAAAATGAGCTCGTTTGCGTGTGTCATTTGCGCGCTGACAGTCAGTTGTGACAGTTGTAAAGTGTTCTTGAAAAAGCGCCCGACGTGGACACTCAAGGCAGCCAGACGAAAGATTTGCAGGCTGTGATGTCTGTGTGTCAAATTACTTATCTCGCTAAGCATATGCTGGCACTTCAGAATCATATACTTCAAACCCCGCAGCCTTCAAAAGCGTCAAAACGGACTTTCTTATTCAGCACATCAGTCATGTAGCCACCAGCAAAATGAGCAGAGATGTCATTTGCACTCAACAAAAAGCTTCCGGAGACATTTAAAGACACTCTTGATGACTGTTTCAATTTGGAGAGACTGTTAATGATATCGTCTCAGCCGCCTTTTTCTGAAGATACAAGTGAGCGACAAAGAGTACTTAGATGTGCACTTCAGCTAAAGCTTTGCCAATTATTAATTTGAATCCTGAAGACAATTAGTAAATCACTACGGCACCCATTATCCAGCTGTTGCCCTGGATTTTTTGATTTTTTTTTTGAAGTGCGAGCCAATCTCGGGGTCAATTTAGTCTGCCACTAATGACAAAACATAAAATAATGATTCTCTATCACACTATCACACATGTTCTGTGACAATAGCACAGCTCTCATCTGTGTGATGAGCCTGAAATAAAAATACAAATAATATTGACCTAATAAAGGAGAAAAACAACAAAAATATCTTCACCAAACACTCGCTCTGCTTTCCCATTCACTGTTTCCTTTTGTTTGAACCCCCTTCCTTTCACCTCAGCACACACACACACACACACTGATGCATGCATGCAACACACCAGCCCTTGAGCTCCGAGCAAATATCCCACTTGGTTTGTGCCGTTCCAAGTGCTAGAGAGGGTTAAACTATTTCATTGCACTAATTGGCCAGTGTCACTCCTGACGTTTGGATAAACAGCGGAAAAGAGGGAAAGCTGAGACAAATGATGGCTAATTAAACTGGTGTGTGCGGGGGTGTGTGTACATGTGTGTGTGTTTCAGAGACAGAAACCAGCTGACAAAAAAATGGAGTGACGAAACACCCAGCTTGACAAAAGCAACAACTACTTCTTGCCATGGAAACTTAACACGAAGAGAGGAAAAAATTCAGCTTTCTTTGAAATCCTCAACTTCTCTCTAATTGGGTTTCATTCAGCGCTGACTGAGAGGGTAAGGGAAACAATGATTGGACACAGCATTTTTTGGCAGGAGCAAGCAATTTTAGTCCTGAACTAGAAGTGTTTTATCCATTTAGAAGTTTTTGCAATTTCCTATATTGAAAGAATTTTCATTAAAAAGCAGACAAAGGTGTATATATAAATCTTTCTCCCCTACCCTCACTGCTGCGAGTGATCTGATAAAACTCAGATAAAATACTCATCTTAAAGGAACAAGAAAAAGGGGAAGATAGAGAGAAAGTAGAGGAAGAGAACTCTTAAAATGAGCTGAGGCATGTCTGAACTCCGACCCACGGGGGACATTTGTTTTCAGAGGTAGCATGTTGGCCCACCACATCATCCCCAGGGAGATATCTTCCTCACCATTTCTCTGCTACTCTGCAGCACCGTTTCACCTCGTGTTACAGCCTCTCCCTCTCTCTGTGTCTGACTGACTCACACATGTGGACGCACACACATAAACACACGCACACACACATAGGCTCACATACAATCCCTCAAACCCCTCGCCCAACCCCCACCTCGCCTTTCGTGCATTTGACCACTTGTCAAGGGATGTTTATGGGCCATTGTTTGCAGTGCTGATGATCATTGTCACTGGTTGATTCCATTACCCATAGTCCTCTGATGGATGGGGCCTACCCTGACGTCCACTGATATGGGTGTCCTTGACCACTGGGGCAGACGCAATGAACGGAGGGGGCAGTGGGGTGGAGAGTTGCATCTTCTATTTTTTTTTTTTTTTTAGTAGAAACAATGTATCATACTGTTCAAATTACTTTAAAATGCTCGATCTGCAGGCGTGATGAGGTTGAAAACAGTCTCTGGAAACGTTCATAAGATGTTTTAAACAAATTTTCTGAATTATGGGCAAAATAATGTGAGTTAGTGTGTGTTTACAATAACTATGTGACAAAGTGACATATTTGACTGTAGGGGTGTAAGAAAATATCGACACACTTGTGTATTGCGATATTATGCTTTGTGATACTGTAGATTTCTCTTTCACTGTCTCGGCAGTGGTCCATTTTGTATTTTCTTTTAACCCTGACGGCTGAATAGCAGTTTTGCTGATTGCATAAAAAAGTAAACTTTTTTAAAAACTCAGATTTAACGCATATGGGGGGGGGGGGGGGGGG
>JAJHUR010087016.1:0-19073 GCA_027495735.1 Lutjanus campechanus
CACTAACAAGAGTTACTAATATCTTCCCTTCTTGCTTTCTAGAAATCATTATCTCTCTCCTCACAGCTGCATGAGCTCTTGACAGACATTATAAGACAATCCAATACATCCAGGCCTGCCCACTGCTCAGCACAGCCTTGCTTGCTACGTTCACATTCAACGGATTATAATCATGACTCACAGTTACCCAACAGCCCTTTGGGCAATCATCCATATGGGTTCAGAGCAGGCAGCAGTGGTGCGCAGACAAACAATGTGTGTGTCCCTATGTGTTCTTGTGCGCATGCCCTCTGCCTGTGTGTACATTGTGTACATGGATGTGTGAATGTGTGTAGAGCTGCAGCTGTGTTTGTTCCGTGTAATCCACAGCAGCCATCAATACCTCCAATTGATGGATGTCAGTGTAGTGCCAGTCTGCTCAATATTACAAGACACGACACAAGGCACTCCTCTGGCTTCTTGTCTGATGTATATACAGACACACACATGAAGGCATCGTTCAGTTTCTTGTAGTCACATGTTAAAAGGAGAAGTAGCTGGGTGTTCAGTTGGCCAACACAGAACAAAAACCCAACAAACAACTCCCAGAGTATCTTTACATGCACACTAGTATCCGAGATCCAAGCTTGTCATTTGTGCACTTGTTTTAGTCTTTGAAAACTGGACTCCAAGATCACCCATTCATTTAATTTGAAATTGCTAAAGTAAGACATAAACCAAGAAAGTCTTCTGTCTGCTGGGTTTGCTTTTACATTGTGGATTCAAGTCTGCTCAGCCTATAGACTTTATATTGAGATGATGCTATGCACATAAATGTGGCTGTGGGAACAAATTTACAAAGGTAAAACCTTCATAGTTCAAAATTTCATTTCAATTTCAGTTCCATTTGTCATGTTGAAGGTCTAGTGTGTAAGATTTATGGGGATTTATTGGTAGAATATGTCAGAAATTGAATATAATATTCATAGGTATGTTTTCATTATTGTATTATCACCTGATAATAAAATCATTGTGTTTTTATTACCTTAGAATGAGCGCTTTATACATAGGTCGTGGGTCCTCTTCCACAGAGTTTATATTGGACCACCATGTTTCTATAATAGTCCAGACCAAACACTGTCTCTCCTACATGTTTGGAAGGGCAGAGTGAGGTGTTTGCGATCTGCATGTTTACCAGCAGATACCACTAAATCCTACACACTGATTCTTTAACTATCTTAACCATGTACATCTCTTTTATAATGGTGATCTATCAGGGAAATGCTTTTTAGGCTTGGGGGTTTTAAGTTGTAGCAAATTGTCAGCAAGGCTGTGTGGTCATCAGTGTTGGTCAAGTTACTTGGAAATAGTAATTAGTTACTGATTACTGATTACTTCTCCAAGAAAGTAGTCCAGTTACTTTACTGATTACTTATTTTCAAACGTAATTAGTTACTATAATAATTACTTTACTTACTTTTCAAAAACCTGATGCACAACCTGAACAGCTATAAAGCAGTAGACCTTTCAGCCTAATTCTATTCTTTCTGCATATTCCATCATATAAAATTGAATCAAATGAAACTGTGTCTTTTTTTAAACTTGTTTTAGTTTCAATCTTTAAACTTTATGCACATTGCATCAAGCAAAATTTAAATTAAATGCAACAGTCTCTGACTTGAAGAAAACTGTTGAACATTTAAACCTATTTTCTGCACATTCCACCATATTTTAATAAAATAAAGGATGTCTTTCTTCTGTTAACTTATATTTCTGCATATTCCAGCATATAACTTTCTTGGAGAAGTAATCAGTAATCAGTAACTAATTACTATTTCCAAGTAACTTGACCAACACTGCTCTTAAGTCTATTTTCACCTGTTTAGCAGGAGAGGGGCCCTCGGAGGTTCGCCTGGTGGAAGTGGATGTGGTAGCCGCAGCAGGCATGTCAGTGGGGGATCCGGGAGTTTCTCAGTGAGTTTCACATTCCTGTGCCGGCTTGCTAGGTGCTTGCTCAGATTTGAGGTGGAATTTTTCACTGTAGATAAAAGTTTTCTTTCCACGCAGAGTGTACAGCGGACACTAATGTCTTTGTCACCTTTTACCGAGTCAAACTCAAAGTAATGTCGGTACTTCCAAGCATTAAACGCTGCATGGTCCTGCTCTCTCCCGCACTCCATGTTGTCTCTTGTTGATCACTACACGTGTCTGTTGTTTACCACTGACGTCGCGCCGCTCATACGTCATTGTCACGAGACAGTCTCACAAAACAAAATCACGGTTTAGTAACGCAGTAACGCAGCCTGCTTGCGGGAAAGTAACAGTAATCTAATTACTGTTCTTGCAATTGTAATCCCTTACTTTACTCGTTACTTGAAAAAAGTAATTGGATTACAGTAACAGTTATTTCTAACGCGTTACTGCCCATCAGTGGTGGTCATGCTGTCCATAGCTCTCCTAACACATAGTAATTTATCTTTGGTATGTAAGTGTTAAGATTTTGCAGTACGTTGTGTACACACTGGTTTTGACCCAGTTTAGTTCAATATAAGATGAGGAGAAAAATGACATGTAACTTCTGCTTTACCAGGTTAAAAGCAAATCCAGGTTTTTGAAACCACAGTATGATACATACTCCAAAGGCCCAGTCATGACTGGGATGCTAATATATTTTGATTTGGGGTTGGCTGCTTGCTTTTATCTTTACCAGTTACAATAACAATAAGATCAAAATTTGGGGGAGGGGAATGAGCCAGGACGGAGCTGAGGTGGGACAAACAAGCGGGCAGCCACCACAGCTGAGTGTGAGAGGCTGCAACTCCTGCACATATCTATCTTTCTGAAATAATATATTTTAAATTAAACACTTCAGTGGAGCCAAACACATTAGAAGAAATTCAAATTTAGCTATTGAAGCAATAACATTTTCTCTGAAATAGTACTTGGCTTTGCAGGTCTTGTATATATTTTCTCAATAACTTCCATACAGGCACAGTGTTATCGGAAGATGCCTCTAGTGATAATTATAAAAACGCAACCGAGCAAATGTGCAGACATTTCTAGCTGAAATGCAAAGAGAGTCCACAGTTCAAAGTGCTCACTGAATTTCACTTGAATTTGAAACCTAACGCCTCAGATTGGTTGGACATGTTACTCTCTCTTTGATTGGCTGGTTTGATATACTTTAATCTATGGTATTTGTAGATTCCCTGTCAGATGGCTGTAGAGATTTATATCACAAGTGCAAATCCTCCATGCACAAGGACATGGTAATATGACAAATATACTGTTTATTGACAAGAATCATGGACAAATATGTTGAGAGACAACTTCCATCATCACTACACACGATACACTTTTTAATTTTTGTTTCCTTTTTCCTTACCTCTCTTCCCTCCTTTCTCTCTCCTTTTTCCTCCTTCCGTTTTCAATCTCATGCTTCTCTGTCCTACTGAACCCTGACCTTTGTCCCCTCCCCCTATATCAGTCTAACAGCCTTTATACAAACACACACAGACACACATGCATATTCATGCACTCACACATATAGACAACCAATAGGCACGGAGACATGAAGGCAGACAGTTTTCACTCTCGGTACATTAAGTCATCAATACTTGACCGAGGCATGAAGACACACATTATCTGCACACAACACACAAACACACACCATGCCAGGCCAAAAACACACTCACATATACATCAGTCACACTCCCACACTGTTCTGGCCTGGCTGCAGCCAGAGCAATAAAGATTGTTAAGCATTGATTTGCTCCACATTTTGTTAAAGCTAACAGTTACGTGCTGATCCGCTGTCAAAACACAATCACACTCCCAGTCACACCATAGAAATGTAGTTTATATCCACACGCCACTTGGTCTGCTGCACTCTAATATTCTCAAGCTACTTTTTAATCATCTATTTCACCAACACACTTGGTGTTTCTGATGAGCTGGGACTTAAATCTTGTTTGGCCGTCCTGCCTAAACAGCCGCAGAACAGAGAAACCTGCCATTATGTGGCCTAATTTAGAAAACATTTTGCCTGTGGTTATTTCCCAACATGCTCCCAGTAGCAAGGTCATTTTTTTATGGCAGATGAAAACCACGTACATCAGCTTTGCCATAGTTAAAACCATCGTGGGAAATTCACACTGACACAACTTCACAACAGGTGGTGAATGTTGAGCTTTCAAGTGAAAACACTGAGAAAGCTTAAAATAAGTTCCCACATTGCATTAACTGTGCTGGGAGGGTGTATGTGAACTCAAACCAGACAGACGAAAACAGAAGTACTAACATACTGTAATGTTGACAGTAAATGGAAAAGATTTGCAGCTGAAATTCAGTGACTAGAGCAGGACTGTTTTAGAAAGCATAACTGTGACCAGTTTTGTGTATTTTTCAATGGTCATATTCTCTAGTTATGGCTACTGTGACTATCATGCTAATTTGCACTTATCGCCTCTGTGGTACAATTTTGGCAAACACGAACCACCAAAACAATGTTGCTGGGAGAAGCAGCACAAGCTTCCTACAGCTTTTTCATTTTAAACACTTGTCTCTCAGTCTGCCCAAAAATAAACTTAGAAAGGAGCTCCCTGGATTAGCTACTGTAGCTAATTGGTTAGCGAGGACATTGTCAGTAGAAGTAAGTGTTCCTATGGAATTAGCTATAATGGCTTATCCATGATACTAATTTTATTTACTTTAGGTTGGAAAAAAGTGATTATTATTTGGAAAGCTTTAAGAGATTCATGCTGCTTTCCCTGATATAGGCTATTTTGTTGTCAAATGTTTTACTTGAAGCTATAATATGTAACATATCCACATTAAAACGTCTAAAAATGCTGGACATATGTTATGTATCTTGTTGAGTTGCTACTTATATTATGCCAGGTGTTTTAAATAATGTTTAAATGCAAAGAAATCTATAATTTAGTCAAGCTAACGGTATGTTTTTTCCTAGCCATTGCTAGCTATTTGATATAACTTCCGGGAAAACATGGGACATGTTGGATATGCCAGGGAGTGAGGAATGAAGTCAACACGTGTAACTAAACTGAATGTGAATAACATCGTTCTCATACATGAACGCGATTTCTGCCTGAATCATGACAGATAGATTTTCAATGCAATGGTGCTTGTTTACAAGTAAAGACTACAACTCCCATGATCCCATGACGATATCAAATTACATCTTTAGTTATTGTTTTAATGTGAGAGAGAGCCCTAGTGGTAGAATTTACATATTGTGTGTATAAGTGCAAAGTTAGCGTGACCCATAATCAGAACGCCCTCAGCTGGGAGAATAAAACCCAGGTTGTATAAATACTAGTATTTTTCTTTGAACTAAATTTAATTTCCTCATACATAAAAGTCCCAAGGTCTACAATGACTCTGAACACTGATTTTGCTGCCTCTTTTTACTGAACTTTCTTCCCACAAAAATGTCAGTTACTGAACAGTAAAGTGTCCCTCTGACATCAGAGAGGTAAAACAGAACTGCTGACTTTTCCCTAACATGTAAGTGAGGAAGTTGAGCGAAGGTGCAGTATTTCTATTCCCATAGCTTTTTAAATCAGCGTATGGGTCACTGAGTGGGAGTGATGTTTTTTTTTCTAAACTCTTCTCAACTTCCTACACACATATGTGCACACATGAACACTTACATACAGGAATGGAAAAATTCTATTCTTAAAAAGCAGAACCAAAACAAAGGTTAAGTTCACTTACGTGAAGGAAGGAAACTACGAGCCCACAGTTTCATGTTGTATGAGGCCCCATCGACTGGGTCAAGAGGTTAACCGCTGGTGTGTGAAGACATTACTAAAGGCTAAGCCATCAAACTGTATGAACCTGTATGAGTGACCTTACTGAGAACGTTACGTTTTTACAGTCTATGGTTCAACAGGGATTATCACGCAACTTGGCAGCTCTGTGGAGCATTTTAGCATCTTTCATCTCAGTTTGAGTTTTACAACCTGCAACATTTCTGTTTTTATTCAGTCTCGCTGCTCTCTCCAGCTTTGTTTCCAGCAACAGCTGTTTTCAGTGAAAAAAGCTCCAGTAAACCCGCTGTACTTTACCTGCCCAACAACAAACAGCATTAAACTGCCCAGTTAGTGATGAGCTGGTGAACATAATGAAGTATTTAGTGACTATAGGGCTGGATAATTCCCTCAGGAAGTAGTGGAGACATAGAGGAGAAATAGAGCTAATCAAAGAGAGTGAATATTGACCTTACAATTCACCAGAAACACGACTCTTTTGGGATACTGAGATTAAGGTTTTTGGATAATGTAACTGTTTGTTTTTTATGTTGTAATGTATGTATGTATTGTATAATTTTATGCATGTATTGGACCCCAGGAAGAATAGCGGCAGCATCTGCTGCAGCTTAATGGGGATCCTAATAAACTAAACTAAACAACTCAGCAAAATATATAACATGTCTAGCATATTTTGGTATTGTAATGGAACAATGTTAAATATTATAGCTTCTGTCTCCTCTTAACCATACAATTAAAGTACTTTAAAAAGACGGAGAGTTGCTCTGGTCACAGTGACTCAGTGGGTAGCACTGTTGCCTTAAAAGAAGCTCCTGGGTTTGCACTCACTCATGCTCTATGGAAACTTGCGGAGTTTGCAAGTTGCCATATTCACATTGGATTTCCAAAAAGGTACCTGCACGTTATGTTACAGGGATACCATTGCCATTACCCTTGATCAACAAGCTCCTCACATGCTGCTGTTACTGCTTCTGCTAATCTGTCCCTTTACAACCGAAGCCTCTTCCTGTTCTAGATATTGTTTATCATACAGCTCTTCCTGTCGTGTGCATAATGTATCCTTCACACCTCAGTCATAAAGGTTCGAGGTTTAGCACAGGTTTGGATTCATCTGGGTAGCACCTCGGGCTTTTAGCTCCCACCCCTGAATATTGTATGGGTTTTTGAATCTTCATAATGATTTTTTCTTATTATCATCATGAAAAAGCCAAACCTAAACACACTTAGATTCATTGATGCTGAGGTATGGAGACTTTCTCAACTTGTCAGACCAAATGGAAAAGGAGGGATAGAGAGGACGGCATAATTGATAAATGCAGAGGGAACGCAGGAGGAAATGACTGCTGGATGGCTGATTGTCACCAGTGTGGTGAATGTTGCTATGGAAACGGCCCAAAGTTCAGGCCATGGTAAACACAGGTAAGTGTTTGGTTGACAGAGAGAGACAGAAAATGAGATGTCCTATCTCTCTCTCTTCTCTTCAGCAGACAATCATTTGGAAATTATTAATGTTGACAGTTTGTTTTTTGTTTTTTTGTTTTTGCAAGAAAGCAGCAAGCAACATAACCATCTAAGACGGAAGGGTAAACTGGGCCCATGTGAAAACCATTAAAGACCATTAATGTAACATTTTAATGTCAAAGGCCTGCATAATTAATGCATATTAAACCACAGACGCCCAATTTGAGGGGATTTTGTATTAAACAATCGCCTCTGAGTAATTTTCACATTTTTAGATATGAAGATAAAGTATTTACAGTCAATCAATTATCAAACTACACTCACAATCACTACATTCTTACAATCAGTCAAATCAGGCAAACCTGTTTCTTTCCTTGTTGATCCAACCTCCAAAAAATGTGACCGTAGTTAAAATATTCTTTTCCGCACCTTTTGTCGGGGACCCCCTACGACCCACTCAAGGACCTCTGTTGGTTCTCGGCCCCCGGTTTGAAAACCACAGGTCTTCATAACAATATCTATTGTATTTCAAATAACATATACTGTATAATTCACCAGACTGCTTCAGATTCAAGCCTTGTCTTAAATTTATACTGATGCCAAGATCACAAGCCTGCACTGAATATTACAGGTTAGTGGCTGGCTGAGCTGCAGATTAATGGTTGATATTATCTCTTCAGCAGGTTCGTCTAATTCTTCAGTTCACATTATTCAGAGTGATGAAACACCCTGGGATTTTTGGCAGCAGTTTTTTTTGATGAATATGATTAAAAACAGGAAATGACACAACCAAAATGATTTTTATCTGGTATGAATGCAGCTATACACAGAAGGTCTGCTGGTCTGATGTTTCAGTGGTAACTGCTACAAAACATAAAGTAAAGACATTTAGATTTAAAGTGTGGGTGTATCTGTATTTTGTGTTGCATGTTGCATGAAAGCGGGTGGGGGGATGACATGCAGCAAAGGGCCACAGGCAGGAGTCACACCAGCGGCGCCGTAGTGGACTGACAGCCTTCATACACAGGGCGTGTGCTCTACCAGCCAAGCTACAGGCGCACCCTCTACACTGAGACCGTTAAAGCACTAAAGCTGTTTTATATTTATGCGCTTACTTTATGTCCAGTACAAATTTCCTGTGGGACCAATGAAGTCATGTTGAATTATGAATCTTGGGATGCTCTGTAATCTTTGCTTTCATCTTAATTTTCTGAGATATTAAGAGCAAAGGACGTGTCAAAGAAAAAGCATTTGCCTTAAAATCACTGATAGATAGCCTGACACATGATCAAGAAATAAATGTGTTTATTTCAGCAAGTTTAATCATCTTATTTTTAAATCAGTAATAGGCTTACTCCATGCTCCATGCACTCTACTACCACTACTCACTCTTTTGGAAATCAAGCAAAATTCTGGAAAATGTTCAGTCTGCAGGTCTTATTTGTACCTACATTTCACTGAGGATACTGTCGCTGATGCAACTGAGTGACATTTTAAGGAAGACTATATTATTAACGCTTATTTATTGGCAAACACATACAGTATCTGGTGAGTCACTCAGAGGTAAATAAACACTAGCAATAACTTCTCATGGTACAATTTGTGAAGGAGGTAGCTGCAGGCCTTTCTGGATCTATATATATATATATATCTCAAAGTCCAAGACTTTGACACACAACACTGATAAAAGTACAGCGTGCATCAATACTTGCTTTGAACAGGAGGAAAAGCTGAATTCAAATTCACTGACTTAGGTTGATCATTTTCCACAGCTGATTATACTATTATGTATTTCTCCAGAAGAAACTGATTGAATATTTGCTATCTGCCAGCAAGTAGACACTAGTTGTAATTACGCTATTACATTTAAAATGTCAGTGTTGTACCCTTTTTGTCATTATGTTTATATGTCAAACTTTTATCAGAGGAACAAGTATGAGCAAAAGCTGATAGATGGCACTGTATGCCCCACATTATTCTGTGCTTTACCAAGATCTTTCACAGACTTCTACATTTTGAAATACCACATTTCCAATAATTGAACCACAAACCAATGTTCCCTGAATACCTGAATAAATATTGAGTGTACGCATGTGTATGTAGCACACACCCACATGACCAGTCTTACCTTGAAATGCATTTGATTTTGAGTCACATAAAGTTTCTCTCTGTGCTTTAGAGAAGATGAATGTTTTAATGTGTCTTCAAATGTGTTTCGGTTTTGCTGGCTTTAGATGAAAGGCTGAGATTGTCAGAGTTTGTGTAACATATAATCCCGTTGGGTCTGCCTGTGATTTACTGCAAGGTGCCCTGTATTTATCTTGTTTCCACATGATTGTTTACATATGTGGGATATCAGCGGCTTGTTTCAGCCGACAGGGAGTGAGGCTGGGAGGTGGTGCAGCTAACACTTGCTGATTAGAAATCTATGGTACAGCAGCTGACAACTGATGGTTTGCAACATGAAAGGCTTCAACAGAATTTTTTTTTGTTGTTTAGTTCTTCTGGTCTTTTCCAACATTTGTCTCTTTATACATCCAGCTGATTGCACATCCAATATAGAAAAATATCTGGCTCTTTAGCTGCTAAACGCTCTATTATGTTCACCAGCTAGTTACAAACTTTGTCACTTCCCCTTGGTGTCCTGTACTGAAGCACAAGGTACCCTTATGTGATGCTGCCAGAGAGATGTTTTTAATAAGTAGTTAACTTTGTGAATTGGTCGCAGGTTGGTTAGGTTTAAGCACAAAAACTACTTGGGTAGGTTTAGGATAAGACCATGTTTGACCAATGTCACTGAAGTGACTCGCGAGACAATAGTCACATGAAGAAAGTGACGAACGCAACGTACAACTTTCAATAATGTTTTGGTTTCACATTGGACATGAACTCTGGTTGCCTCGGTGAAAGTCCAGTGTTTGTTTGAGCCATCCATCCACCCACTTCCTCCATGTTTGGACTTGCTCGCTCTTCTCTACGTCGAAAGCCCAATGTTTTTCATACAGGGTAGCGAGACATACTTTCCACAGGTGGAAATATTGTCATTCCTTTGAGTTTGTCTGGCTCCTCGAGAGCGAACATGTAGTGATGGAATCTAATGTGAAGGCCCCACTCAGAGAGTGTGAGTTTTCACCACAGCCAACATCTGGATAGCTAACAAGCAAAAGCTTTCTGGATGTTAACAGTTAACTGGATCAGCAGTAATATAAAAGGTCATGTAACCACTTACTTTTGATACCAAGTAATAAGTTATGTAATATAATTACTTTTTAAAGGATCAGGAAGTAAAAACTTATTTCACTTCCTGAGCAACTTGCCCAACACTGGTTGCTGAGGGGTGATGACAAAAAGTATTTGATGAGTTGGGAATGAGACCGGGCTGCAGTCGGCTATTTGTTCCATGCCAGATAGAATTTAATGGGTTTACAAAACCTTTTTTCTAGCAACAGCTGTCTGCTGCTGGTGGAAACAACGCTGATATGAGAAAACAGAGAAGAAAACAGTGAAGTATGAGTGAACCATAGAACCAAAACAAGAAGCTGAAAGAGGCTAAAACGCTACACGAAGCTGAAGGGAACAGCAGAGCTGGGTGGTGATTCTGGGCGAGTTTGTCGCTACGAGCGACACCTTATCAAATTACACATTTGACCCATTGCTCACACAGAAATATTGATTAGTGCTGCTTCAAAAAAGCGTGTCAACGCTTTAACAGTTGACCAGCTGCATGGTCTGACTCCTATTGTTTTGTTTTGTGTGTTAGCAGATAGGCGTTGGCCAAACGACACCAGGCCCTGCTCTGTCTCTGCTCCTTCCGCTGGTTGCAACACAATCTGTGTGCACCCACGCTAATCAATGTTGCCAGCTGCACTAGTTGCACCTCGAACTCTGCATTATGAATCTGCCCAGCCATTCGCTAACTTTGAATTTGCCACACGGGAGGCTCAGAATAGAAGACAGGGAGGAGGAAGTCTAAAATCAGGTTAACACGGAGCACCGAGCCGCAGCCCACCCTGCCTTGATGTCATCTTTAACCTCAGCACCTCACTAATTACCGTACAGGGCTGCCTCTCAGCCTCTCTCCCCACCCCACCCCACCCCTCACCTCACTTCTCCACGCACTCACTCATTGAGGTCAGAACGTGGCCCGCAGTCCATGCAGGTAATGAGAGACCATATGTGCAGCTCGAGACGGATACCGTGCGGTCCTCACATGTACTCGTTTGTTTGAGTTTCATCCCCGTTATCAGTGTGTGGCCGCTTCTCCATGAATTTCTAAAGCCATATGCTTCAATTACATCGACCACATCTGACACGCACACCCGACTCCACCCAAAGCACCTCTTTCCGACCTCACACGAGAAGTAGATTAGGGCCCTTGGGAGACAGAACAAGAGGGCACCTCTAGGGCAGACAGAGCGGCAACACAACAGCTGTAGCTAACGTGTATAGCATGAAGAGCTTTTTTAGAGGCAGAATATATGAGAATTACAGGAACGGCACCAAATATCAGTCATTGTGGTTAATAGTCTGAATGATGTGGCTGTCTATGATTTAACAGGGTAGATGACTGACAGAACACACACACAGAGAGAGAGAGAGAGAGAGAGAGAGAGAGAGAGAGAGAGAGAGAGAGACAGACACACAGTTTCCAAATATAAACCTCTGACTGGAAGATTAACTCAACCAAACTCAAATCCTCCTCTCTGCATCCTCTCAGCAGAGGTAAAGACAGGACCAGCGGTGAAAACATAATCTCTCCATGTTCACACAGTCGCTTCTCAATGACCTGCCAACAGCAGCAGGCGGGCAACCAACCCTCTCTTTAACCCCGAACACACACACACACACACACACACACACACACACAGACACACAGACATACAGACACACAGACATCCACTGCACAGCTGTCCACCCTAAATGTAGCTTTAGTGAGATGCACATATTTTGACAAAATGAATATAATCCAGAGTAAATATCGTTCAGCCAATCTCATTGAGATGGATTACAAAGAGGAACCATTCGCTTTCCAAATCCGCCAGCAAAAAACCCAATTTGAACATGATGATGCTATAATCTTGGGCGGTTCAGTTTACATTAGCAAACATAAAGTAGTCACTTACCAAAGCCAGTGCTTAAAGATTAGCATCTGCATCTGTTCAGCTGGGCACTTGTGTATTTACATGGGCAGTTATTTAGATTTGTTTTAGATATTTAACTTTCATATTTTGGAGCACTATACAGCACATAACGTTTTATTTTTTCCTTTTCTTTTTTTTCAGATTCCAAACAATCTGGAGAACAAGATTTGTAGTCCACGGCATCTCTGCAGCCCAACAATACTTCAGTTAAATGATGTGATTTTGATCATGTCAGTACATTGTATTGTATAGTTGTATTGAACTGGTACAGCTCCCTTAACTAAATAACAAAAAGAAGGAAAGCATGAAGGATTTAAGATAATGTTTCAGTTTCTACATTTTATATCTTACGTAACAGAACATGTGTACATTTTCACAATGTACACCACCAATAAGCACATTAGAGGTGAAATTAGCAATTGCTAAATTTGTAAGCATGAAATGCACTTTGGTCTTTACTCACTCACTCATCACTAATTGATCCTATTAGCTACTTGTTGGGTCGTTATGGTTCAACACGTAGCTAATGATCCAAGACAGGATTGTTTGCATGTGGCAAAATGCTCATTATGATGCCAGGTACACATGAAAACCATTTAGTTTTCATGTCACTACATTTCTCTCACCTTTATATAAGTAAATATCACAAGGGAAGGTTTAAAGGGCCAGTGTGCAAGATTTACGGAGATTTATTAACAGAATATTGCATCAATGGAATATAATATTCCTAAGTATGTTTTCATCGGTGTTTAATCACCTGAAAATAAGTAATGTTGTGTTTTTATTACCTTAGACTGAGCCTGAGTCTGCCATGTTGCACCACCATTTTTCTACAGGAGCCAAGAACGGACAAACTAAACACTGGTTCAAGATACAGCTGAGCTTCTCCTACATGCTAAGAAGGCGGGAATGAGATGAAGTGTTTGCAGTCGGCAAGCTTGCCACTACATCCTACAAACTGATCCTTTAGATCAAGTATAAATAATGTATAAGAAAAGCCCCAAACCCTCCCTTCAGCAAAAATATGAAAATATTAAACCTTTTCTGACCCCCCAAACACTTTTCAGACAGCCCCTCACCAGTGTTTGTACATGTGTTGCCTCACAAAACAGTGAAACATTCAATACAAGTCTAGTTAATGAAGTTGCTGTTCACTTTTCACTGCAATGGTACTGTAATCTGTCATCTGCAGCCCTAAGTCACAGCTGGGAATAATATCACATTGGTATGAAAGCCCCTTCTATTTTTGTGCGATCAATCTCATTGATCCGTGTTGTAGTTTAACACCGTCTGTAGACTTGGAAGATCCTCCATCATGCAGCAGTAAATGAGAGTCTACGTTGATTTATGGCGCACGCAACTTCTATGAGAATGTGGCAAAAGTTTTCTGTTGTTTTTCAGAAAGTCAGCCGCAGTGAAGTAGCTCCATCTCTTCTCAGCAATAAATCAGAGATGGAAGCTGTCGTGTTTGTAGGTGAAGAGTCTTATTTGTAGTCGCTTGTGTGACAGTCTAAAAATCACCAGAATGAAAGATTTAAAACCAGTTTGGGTGACAACTCCCTCGTAATATATTTGATTGGTGAAGATGTTCAGGAACAGCATGGCAGGGTAATGAAAGATGGCATGCATAAGGACACACACAGCATCAGCAGTGGGCACGACTGGAAGGACACCAGTTCAACCAGTGGTCACAGCTCCTCTGCTCTCCTCCCTGCTCCTCAATTGGATTTCAAATTATAACAACAGAACAATTTATAATGCATGTTCAAGAGGAGGGACTGTGTGTGTGTCTGTGTGTGTGTAATTGTGTGCTACTATGTATGACGCATGAGATGATTTATATAATCTCCTCTATGTGTCACAGAGCACAAGTGAGGTTAATGTGTATCCACTATGTGAGTGTGTGTGTGTCTGTGTATGTGCTAACTCATAGTCCCTGCAGCGGACAGCTGACCTTGGGTAGGCTGTCTGCCTTCTACTCTTTAGATCCTCTTACTGTGAATCCCAACTTCTATCTATGCTATGGAACAGTTCTATACAGAAGTGCTTTGCAGACTGGGCGTGCTCTACAGGATCTGTGTAACTTTCACATCATTACATTTTGAGACAAACCAGTAAAAACCAAGGAGAGATGGTTCAGGTGGGATATGGTTCGACACCAGCAATTTTAGACGATGAAAGTTCAATTTTTATGCCAAATTTTTATGCAGTCAAAATACACAATTGGTTGATGAAATATCTGGCGAATTTTTTGGCTAAATAAATAAATCAGGTTTACTTGAGTCGATTTGCCCTGATGTGGCACTCTTATTATTATTTTAACAAATGATCTAGATCATTTGTCGACATTATCGATATAGGCATGTCTGAGTTGTTGTTTTTTTTCGTTATTCAGCATAATTTAAAGCTGCGGCAACCCATATTTTTATATCAACAATGGGACATAGGACAGTGTAATGGAAAAGGAACTTAATGGAAATGATCACCCCTTAGAGGGTACACAGTGTTTTAGGGTCCTTGTTTGGCCTCAGCTTTAATGTTTTGTTTCTCTCTCACAGCTCCCATCAAAACTTTTTCACCAATGGCGGGCAGCTGTTTCTAAGGTATAATATGTAACATTTCTGCATTAAAATGTCTACAAATGGCAGACCTATGTTATGTATTTTTGTGGAATTGTGTACTTATAATAACCCAAATGTTTCCAGATAAATCTGTTAATTTTATTTAAAGTAACTGTGTTTCATTTTGTCGCCAGTTGCTGTAACTTCTGGGGAAACGTCAGACGGTGAGGAAGGAACATGTAACATGAATAAAACTTTAATACAGTACATTACTTTGTCTGTGAACATGATTTCTGTCTGAGTCACGTCAGACAGATGTTCATCTGCTTTTCATCTACAATTAAAAAACAATGATCCCATGCTATTTTAATGATCCACTCAAACTATGTCTGCTGCTATATTTTGATTGAGAGAACTGCAGCGGCAGAAACAACATACTGTACGTTAAAAAACTCCTGCCTGCTCCGCACCAAACAGCAGACGAACAAAGTTAGTGAGTAGCTGTTGAACACAGGGGATCATTTAGCAGCTAAGGAGCCAGCAGAGCGAAAAGGAGTAAGAATACTGAACTTACTTTCATCAAGTGGCGAGAAACACAACTCCTCTGCGTCTGCTCGATGTGCAAATAGACAACTGCTAATGTGCTAGCCATACAAAAAAAACTATGTTGCTTTCACATGTGCAACATTACTAATTGCACTCATACAATGTATACTGTGTAAGCTGTATTCAAAGACGTTGGCAAAGATGACAAAGCATCTAATGTAGCCTTTATGTACTTCACCTTATTCTTCTCTGTGGCAGAACATCTCCAAACACAATAAATGTATCATTTTAATTTCTTCAACACTGACTATACAGATGGATATAATAATGTTACATCACAATAATGGCAATAAACAGTTTCTTTCTGTTACAAACTGGCTACAGTGCAGGAGAAACAGGGCTGCTTTTTTGGTTCATGTTCCTGGCAGAACGGACTGAATCTGCTGGATCATTTTCTTTGAGACATTTGACCAAACTATGTAAAACAGAGCAAAATAACATCTCGTGAGAACATGGTTTCAGGCTGCGTCTGTCTCTCGGCATTAGAGCACTGCTTGTCTTTGGACAGTGCACAACCGCAAGCAATGCAATTTAGACATCCACCCGAGCTGCGACGCTGGCAGCTTCATGTGCCAGCATGGCAGCATGTATGGATGTAGGAAAAAAGACAGACAGTTGGAGGATACAGAGAAGACGGGAGGATGGCAGACATACAAGAGCAGAGATGAGAGATGAGAGATGTAAAGGACAGACGCCCACATGATGGCAGGATGAAAAGATGAAGCCCATACATTAGAGAGGGAGAGTGAAGAGGGTGGAGGAGAGACTCTATAAGTGAATGTTCATATATTCTCTGGTCTCTAATCAGCTTCACAGGGTCTAATTAGGACTAAAGGAATAAAGTAGCCACATGCTGTAACCATATAGCCCATCTACATATGTATACATATTAAACAGCCTACATTTTTCTGGTTTAGGGTGGGTAATCTGTCCCTGAAATCCTTCTCATTAAGTCAGTTGAGTTCGTACTTTATAATTTAAAAATATTTTTACCCTGACAGGTGAAACATTTAGATTATTGGGCGAGTTCCTTCTACATCAATGCGGTTTGACTTGAATTTACCAGCTTTTTAAAGACACAAGTCACTACATTGCGAGGCTGGATTATCAACTATCCAGAATCTCCAAAGGCTCCAAACATGTTGTGCATCAGCTGCTTTGTGCTACTTTTATTCTGCGGAATCGGTTTTTAAAGCTACTACAGAGAATTCTCATATTTCGTTGAATTTGAATGTCCATGTGGGCAAAAATCTTTGCCTGCTTCCTTTTAACTGGCTAATGTACTACTAATCCAGCCCAGTAGCATGCATTAAGAACAACTACACAGAAATAGCTGATCTTCTCACTGGTGGTCTCATTTGCTTACATAGGTCACATAAAGGAATCAGTATTATATTGAGACGGTTTCATAATCAGTTACAAACTCCTTGCAGTAGCTTTAAGACCTTCAGTTTTGTTTTTTTATGTTGTGTGTTTCCTAAATAAGTGTGTTTCATTTTGCCATCAGGTAGTCCTACAACTCTGTAATTTCTGTACACATTGTAAAGACAGGGAGAGGAATGGGAGGTTTCTCTCAGGGCCTCACTGCAGGTTAATTCATCAATGCTACCTTGAAGAAAATGACACTTGATTACAGATATTATTTGTCCCAGCCATAAATCATAGTCATACACTGGCATCAGCATATAAATAACAAGAAATCACAGTACAGAAGTGCTCAAGATACTGAGTACTTGAGTTTGATATTTTGAGAAATACATTTATTTGCTTTAATCTCCAAGAGCGACTTGAGAATATCAATATCAATCTCATGTCTGTGTGTGAAGCACAGAGCAGGAGTCTGGACATGTTCAGTCGAGAGTAGTATAAAGACTGGAAGCAGGGGAAATTGTGGTTTTAGGTGGAGGTATGTGTTGGAGATATTTGTTAGGGAACAAAATTTCTGATTTCGGATGAGTTTGTGCGCAGTCACCATGCCCTAGCGGTGTCACAGGTTCAATATTAAATTTTATCAAAATGAGCTTTCATTGTCAATAATTAAAATCAAAGGCAGAATCGACGATTCTGCCAGTCTCCTTAACAACCCCCGCCTTTTTGCGGCATCCGGCGTGTCTTTGAAGAAAGAAACGACACTTCAAAGACGACCATGTAGACAATCTTTTTAAAGAAGAATTTGAAAATGTAAATGACAGCTGTCAGGGCATAAACCAAGGATCTGTTGGTCTTTACAAATTAAGACCTGATACTTCAACAATGGCATAGCCGTCAGTGCTATAAAAAAATGTAATTGAATCTTGGCTTTGAACTCACAACCGTGGATTTGTAGAGTCATGACACTGCTGTTGTGCACAGTTGTTGTTCACCTCTAAATTCTGTAACATCATTAAAATCATAAACTGTTGTTACATTTGTCTTTATGAACGACATGTTTACAGGTGAGCTTTAGAAGTGTCAGTATATTCAAACTAGTTGGCAGGTTGTTAGCATGGAAACCTTCTGCAGCCTTAATGCTAAGCTAGGCTAACATGTCCTGACTCCAGCTTGGTACACACAAGAAATCAATATTAATCTATTTAACTCATCCCCAGACAGAGAGCACACAAGCCTAAATATCAAAATGTAACTATTCCCTTAAAGGGTGTCTTCACAATATTACAAGCCTGTCTTAAAATCCTTATGAACATTATTCATACTGGACTTTCAGAAATGCTTTCTTGATGGATTTTCAGTGGAAGTAAAGGTAGACAAAACCCACAGTCCTAATTCAGAGTAAAAATGTCTGTGTGGGTCAGATAAGTGGATAGCTTTCAAAGTTACTTTCTTTTTTGTGTGAAATTGTTTAGTTGTGTTACTATTCTTCCACTGCAGCTCAACGAGGAACCACAAAGAGGACATTTTGTTCTAAAAAGGCTGCAACCTTGGAATGTGCCCAATGTTGACTGCTGAAGCCTCATATTATCTTCAGATAAACTATGAGATGCAGTTTTGTACAGAATGAAGAACATGAAGAAGGGTTCTCTTAGGTTTGGTAATTTTGTGATACAAAACAAACATTCTTTTCTATTAACTTGATATGAATTCAGTTGCAAACATTTTCAATAAGCTTAGGATATTAACTTGAACCAACAACTCTTCAGTCACACTGACAAACATTATAAACAAATTTAATTTACTTTTACATGAAACTCATCATTTCAACAGATTTCAAGTTAGAAGAACTCATACTTGTTTAATCACGTATATGTAATGTAATTTTTAATCACTAAATTTAAGGGATCATCAATATTCGGCCATTTTATGTGTTCGTCTTTAATTAAAAAAAAAAGAATAATGAACAAAATATTGCATTTAACTTCTCAAATATTGATATTGACCTCAACAATATGCATAAAAAATAGCTTATATGGTGCTCTATAGCACTAACTCCACATTTTTAAACAAACATGGACTTAGTGTAGCTTTATTTAGAACCTCTATCCTGTCCAAACAGACCTTAAGAACCCATCATTTTATACAGATTAAATGACTTCTTT
>JAJHUR010087017.1:0-11474 GCA_027495735.1 Lutjanus campechanus
GAGGGCACAGAGCAGAGTTATCCTGACCTGTCCTGCTGTGTTTCTCACCACACATTGCCCCTTGAGTGACATGTTTTGTTTTTTTTTACGGTGCACACTTTTACAGTCTAATTTATTCTGCAACTACAGAGCATTCAGAGAGCACCACAGATGGTCACTTGAGTTTTTGACTTGAGCTGCACTTGGTGCCATGCCATTGTTCCAAAGGCCCATTAGCCCAAAAACAAACGCCTACTGCTCCCAAAATACTCTCTCCCTGCAGTTGTTAGTTTAGGGGCTCTGTCCATGGTGCTGAATAGGTGGGGGGTTTTGCTCGTAAAGCTGCAGGAGGTAGACAGCCTAGAAACAATTGATTGTTGAGTCTCATCTCCAGGACACGAGTTAGGCTTTGTTTTCTCTGTCCTGAGCCCCTCCTACCAGACGAGCAGCACGTGCTTGATGTGCATGCGCAACACTTTACCAAGGCAATCGTAAGCGAGTAGGACTGGCAGATATCAGCTGTGCGCATGTGTTTGTGTATCAGTACTGACAGTATTCACCAGAGAAGTCGATCCTTTCCTTTACATCCCTCATCTCTTCACTCTCACAAAGTGACTCTCAAACACATCCTTCCTCCGGTCAGCAGTCAGCATGGACAGAGAGTCTAATTATCTTACTGTAAACAACACAGTGGGCTCCTCTGTGGTTGTTGCTGCACACAAGTTTAAAAGCAAACGTGAAGATAAATCCACCCAAAAGTTTAAAAAACAAACGCTGAGCTCTCGTCTGGCCGGTCTGTGGATCCACGATTTCTTTGTGAATAGCTGCTGCAGAGGGGTTAAGAAGCAGGAGTGAAAATAAATCCATTTTTTAATCTCCGAAGTTTGAAACACACACTCTGAGCTCCCCTCCTGCCAATAAAGGAGCTAGCATCACAGCAACTCTGGTGTTTCTTCCTCCAGAAACACCAGTCTCCCCCCGACCCTCTCCTGCAGAGCTCCCCAGCTCTGAGCAGCTGTCTGTCGGCTGTGTATCTCAGCTCCGCCCGGTCCTCTCAGCCCTTGGCAAAAGCCCCGCGATAGACATGAATGAACGCAACTGAAGGTTAAGTCAAAAGTAACCAAGGAAGCTGACAAACTCCTGGGCTGAGCATGTTCCTCATTAGCTGGACTCTTTTTAAGATTTGCTCTCTGATAATTCTGTCTTATAACAACTTTTTCTACAGGAGTTTCCAACATCAATCCAGGCTCTCACCGAAGGAACGTGTACACGCAGCTGCACTAGTCGAACAGCCAATAAGAATACTCAGTCTGAGATGACCTGTGATTGGTTTAAGTCTACTTTCATGGGTCAGATTTCTTAAATTCAACCAAGAAGAGCTACAGAAGTCTAGTTCTGTCTCAGACCACTTGATTTACAATATGCTGAAATGTTATTATGGAAGTTATTATTACTCACTGATGCAAAAAGTGATGCGTTAATAAGGGTATCTTTCTGGCCTTACACCAAGCATTTCATCAAGCATTTTACTGTCACAGACAATTTTCCAATGTGGGAATAAAATCGCAAGACTTTTAACTCTATTGCTCCGCACACCCATCAAGAAAGATGAAAGATGGTGTGTATTTTTGGAGCAATGGGTGTACTTGGGATAAAGTGAGCCAAATCGATATAGAAAAACTGTAATTTACACAACATTAACAAAAGGCTATCCGTGAGTCCTTGTGCAGTCAAGTGAGCTAGCTAACCTACTAAACGACTGTGTGGCCCGAAACATAACGGAAGACTAGATAGCGCTTTAATCATGCCTGAAAAGTTGAGCCTGTCGAGGCCAGATGCTGACAAAGTTCTATCCGAACCCGACCCTCATTAGCATATTTCATCCCAAACCCAATTACAGCCTGACATTTTTCTTAACAAGCTTCCCTCTATGCACCAAACAGTAGGAGTTTTCAGTGACAGGGACAATACATGCAGCAAATTGAAGTTGACAACTAAATTGGGGAGAAAAATGAAAATAAATAAATACTGTAGATACATAAATGTAGTACAGCCTGCACCCAAAGTGCACTCATGAAATATGTGAGAAATAGTTCAAGTCCGGTTGGGTCCAGTGAGGTTCGGGCACAGATCTCAAGCTCTAGAACTAGTTAGCTCTGTATTAGCCAGTTAGCTGTATTGTGATCCAAAGTGTACAGACACTCTTGAAGCCACAGTGGACTGTGTTGCAACTTTATGGCAACATACTCCCACATACCCTCCACCTCAGAAACCACCGGCGAAAGCGCAGAAGCTAAAGCAAACACAGCTAACATTAGCCATGTTAGAACTGCTGCAGACTAAGAGCAAACAAGAGGGGACCCTAAAATATTCAATGCAATGTAGAAGGGGGTCCCTGCTCCGTCTCTCCATCAGAAAAACAATGAAAACCCCGGCTCGCATGCATGCAGCTGCCAGACACAGATGTGTGAAGCTGAATCAAAACACTACCTATCTATCGGCTTTATTCCCTGAGGGCCTTCTACATGATTTCTACCATAAGATATAGGCTTTGGATTCACAGACTTCAAACACCTCAATGCAGAACTCTGAACCTGCCTGAACCTTCAGTTGTACAGGACCAGGGTAGCAAAATGTAGACTCTTTGATTCAGGTTGTGTTTGTGTGTGTGTGTGTGTAGGCCGGTTTTCCAATAATAACATAAATAGTATTTTGACACATAAACACTCCAGCTTTCCTGCCCACAAAGACACACAACATGGCATGAGACAACACACAAGCGCATACAGCACACAGACAACAGTTGGACAAAATAAGCAGCAAAGAATACAATAGGTGTAAACACACACAAACTGTTGGAGAGAAACAGCATATTTTTAAGTGGCTGTGATAACATGATTGTGTTCCAATAAGTTACTGTATATAGCAAGAGTAGCTGCATGTGACCATCTATATTTATGTATATGTGGATTATACCATCATCCTCCTTCTCTTCATCACTACTCTAAACCTCCCACATGGACGACAACAACAAAGAAGAGGTGGATGAAGAGGAGGAGGAGGATAAGGAGCAGTACCAAGAAGTGGTGGACTAAGAAGGGGAAGAAGAGGAGTTTAATTAAGAAGAAAAGAGGGAGAAACCAGAAGCAAGGACAGCAGATGGGAGAGAGCGACAAATGAGGAAAGACAACAAGGATGTGGAGGAGGTAAAGGAGCAGACAGCCAAAGTAAGTGAAAAAGGTAGAGGATGAAAAGAAAAAGAAGAAAAAGGGGACTGAGGGAAGGGTTGCGCATCTGGTGATCACAAAGCAAAAAATATGGAGACATGAAAAAAACAAAACAAGAATGAGAGAAAAAAAAGTGTGAGGACAGGGAGCGAGGGAAGAAAGTTTCATGTTCTCTCTCTGAATGGATGATGGGAGTTTTGAAGCTCTTGAGCCCACAGCAGAACACAGCCCTGCTACACTCCATTTGATTATGCAACCACAATCACACTTAACTGGGACAGGATATTATTGCTTTATATGGGGGCTAAAAATACAATAGCAGGTAATAACCAGCCAAAAATCCATTAAAAACTTAACACCGGCTGTACTCCAGAAAAGTTTTATTGGTGAAATTTAATTTGTTTTTAAAAAGAGTTTGTAGGATGATGTGCTGCAGGGTTCAGCAGGAGGACAAGGTTTGTTAACTTATTCCAACCTATTTATGTTATTTGAAGCACTCACTTTGTGGGTGCATGGCTGTTCAGAAAAGAATCATAAAATAATAAAGTGCACTAAATGTGTGATGCATAAGGTTCAAATACTTCATAACTGCAAGAGCTATTAAATGTAAGATACAGAGGAAAAAAGGGGGTTGCACTTGTAAAATGAGCATAAATGTGTTAAGACTCAGACTTAGAGCCTTGGATGTTGGCAAAAACAGCCTTTACATTGTTAATAATTACCTTGTTTTTTCAGTGTAATAAAATAGTGTCAAATATAAAACTTTAAATCTTCTAATATGGAATAATATCAATAAATATCTATTTCTTTTGAGTCTCTTTGTAGTATTTTGTGCCCCTTTGTGAGTGTTTTGAGTATCTTTGAAGTCGGTTTGTGTCTCTTTGTGGTCGTTTTGAGTCTTTTTGTAGCTGTTTTGAATCTGCACGTGTTCAGTTTTTCTTTGCAGCCTTTTTGTGTCTCTTTGATGTTGTTTGGAGTCTCTTTGTAGCCGTTTTGTTTTGTTTTTTTGTCTCTTTGAAATCCTTTTGAGTCTCTTTGTTCAAATTTGTCATCTCTTTGAGGTCGTTTTGGGTCTCTTTGTAGTCATTTTTTGTCTCTCTGAGGTCATTTTGAGTCTCTTTGTAGTGGTTCTGAATCTCTTTGTAATCGTTTTGAGTCTCTCTGAAGTTGTTTTGATTCACTTTTGTGGTTGTTTTGAGTCTCTCTGTAGTTGTTTTGTCTCTTTATGGCTGTTTTGATTCTCTTTGTAGATGTTTTCAGTCTCCTTGTGGTTGTTTTGCAAATATAGCAATCACTTCATACTGCTACACAATGGAGCTGATGATGTTCTATTACCTGCCTGTGTCCTGCCTGTGTCCTGTTCTAAAATGACAACTATTTGTCATTATCTCAGACTTAATTAAAGAAGGAGTCAACAAAGGAAACTAAAATTATGTTTGATGCTGTATTTATTGCAGCACTGTCCATTAACTACAATACTTGTAGTTCATATAGAGAGGGTGGACTGTGAAAAATACAAATACCTCTAGGCTATTATGTAATGCAGTGCAAATGGAACTACAATAAATACTAGGGAACTTACTTATTGTTGTTCAGTTTTTGTTGAAACTGCTATACTTGTTTGTTGGTTGGTGGTGTATCTCTAGGTGGGGTTCGGTGGACAGGTATGAGTCAAATGTTGATTTTATTCCAAATACACCTCTGTTTATGAGTCACATCCTACAACTGAAGTAAACAGAGTTTAAAAGCACCTTGAACGAGTCATCCCCATGTGAAGAGGCACAAAGGATGTGCACGTCACAGAGGATGGATGAATGGATGGATGGATGTACGGACAGACGGATGGATGGATGGGTGTCCTGTCTTTTACAAATAGTTGTTGGTTTCCTTTACCAAGACAAAGATTTTTGCAAAGACAGTCAAATCAAATTGCAAAATCTTTCCTTAACTTTGGTGGAATAGTTTTAGTTGCCAAAAATTAAAAGATAATTTCGATTTTTTAGGGTTACTTTTTATTTTGTGTTGGTTTGTTCATCAGCTACGATCAGGCAGTTTTTAAAGCAGCTCAAATCTGAAATTTAGAGTTACCACAGTATTGTCACTCAAGAGGGAGTCTAAGCCTCCAGCAGCAGAACCACTGGGGATGTGTGTTGGTGATGTAAAGGAGTTGCCATACTTCATAGAGCAGGGTATCATTAACCTTTAAGGTGACACTGAGGAGCTCTCTGGAGAGCACCCTGAATGCCTTTGTACCTCTGCTCTCCAAAACACCGGAGCTTCATGCTGGAAGGAACAATGTTTGTGATAATTTGCCCTGACAGGGGGTCAAGGAGAGGTCATCTGCTGCTGAGATGTGCATCTAATAAGAGCAGTTCAAGTCCTCCGTGTCATGTGTCTGACCTGTCAAGGTCAAGGCTCAAGACTGTCGAAGTCCTGAGAAGAACACTGCAAAAGTATTGGTGATGTGTTCTCACCTTGTTTTGCACTTTCAGTTAAAGGTACTTTCAGTTGTTTTTCTTTCAAGTTTCCTTTGGCTATGCAATTGTCTGTTTCACATACCAATAAAGCCCCTTTTTAACTGAATTAAAGGTACCATGTGGAGTTTTTCCATCAACAAACAAACATTATGTTTACAGTCAGTGTAACTCACCAAAACATGTTTTATGAGGAACAAATTGCACTCAACACATTTATTTAGAACTTAGGGATACACACAATGCGCGTTGATGGCTAACAGTGAATGTAAACAATTCTTGTTTGTTTACAAGAGAACTCCACAGGGCACCTTTAAAATCTGAAAATGCCTGGAAAAAACATAGAACGCAAACTGAGATTTCTCTACAAAGACAGGGATGATTGACAGACAGCTTCTATAATATGCATATCACGTCTCCAGCTTCCTGCCATCAAGTCACTCAGATGTTTCCTGTTTGTATTCATGACATGCATACAAAACAGCTGGCTTTCCATGATGGCACGGGATAAGTGACATGCATATGAATTACATGGAAATATGCATATTTTATGTATGAGAGATGTAATGTAAAAGCGTGTATGAAGGTATGTGTGTGTGTATGAGTGTGTGTGTGGTATGCATGATTATCATATGTACACATTTGTGCACAAGCAGATGTAGTCTCTTTCTGTTTGTGTGTGTGTGTGTGTGTGTGTGTGTGTGTGTGTCTCACCGAGCCACCTGGTTGATGACAGGAGCGAAGTTGGTTGGGCCGTACAGCTGAACAGATCGCAGGCTCTGGAAGTAAGCCTCTAGTACACCATCAATGCCCACACAGTTTGGGTTTTCTGTATTTGAGTTCTGCAAGAGAGAAAACATCAAAATTGTTGGAAGGAAACCAACAAAGATTTTTGTCTTGTCTTGAGAAATCTTGGCCATTAGTCTTGCTGTTATTTAAGTCCAACCACCACCAATATTTATCTAGTTTCACTAGTATTTCAAATCACCACGGATCTGGAACCCCTCTGGTATCAGAAATGTTCCACACTACATGTTTTTCGAACCTGGAGTGTTAAAGTGCAGCCAGTCTACATCTGGACACCCTCTCAATATGCTTTTTTCAGTGAGATGGGCTCACAACACCGAGAAAGCTCAACATTGTGTTCCAGTGTCCCAGAATAACCCCCCTCTCTCTACCTGCACCCACACACTCAACACAGCCCTCTGAAGCAAACTAACACTCTCCAGCACTGATGATTGGCCAGTGTGTACTTTAAACTGACAGTGCACAGAGCATAACTTGCACAGGCCAGTTGAGTCCTTTGAGAGTGGGATTTTCCAACACACTGTCTGTGTATTCATCTGGAGGTCGACTGGCACCAGCCCAATCAGGCTGGTTTCACTTTGAGCTTGCTTTTTGATATGAACTCAAGGTTTCTGCAAGTGCACGTCCAGTCGCCCAACATGTCTAAATTGACTCCCTGCTGGGCCTAAACATCGAGGAATGTTCACAAAATGTATTCTGAACATGTTTTTTGTGTGTGGTGTGTCTGTGGGGTGGGTGGATGCAGTGTCTCAGGTCATAGAGCAGGTCATCTGCAAATTGCATGGTTGGTGGTTCAATCCCCACATCCCTGTGGCCACATGTCAAAGTGCCCTTGGGTGAGACACTGCACTCTAGTCCCTCAGCACAAGGCAGTGCATTCCCACATTGCCGGTGTTCTGACAATTCACGCTGCCTTTTCAAAAAGAAATGCTACCGTAACACAAATCAATAGCAGAATAACCCTAAACCCCTAACCCAGAAAAGCGCTAAGCAGGACATCTCAATAGGTAGCACATATGGATAGAACACTAGTCCCAAGCCCTGATAAATGGGCAGGGTTGCACCAGGAAGGATGTAAATAAGCCTATGCCTATGTTAGGCAGGGCCTGGCCTGCCAGTGAGCAGACGATCCGCTGTGGTGACCCCTAATGGGAGCACCTGACAGACAAAAAACAATTTTTACTACAATGTGTTATATATAAGTGGCAAACCTTAAGGAAGAACTAAGTGTGTAGGTTGTGTGCAAATTGTTAGCAAGTGCAGTCACTCAGTATGTGTCTTTCTTGCCACCTCCTGATTAAAGTGAAGGGGGTTAAGCCCTGAATATACTCCCAAACAGAGATGTACAGAACGGCTGCAGACACCATGGTTATGTAGTGGTTCTGGTTTATGCTGCTGTTTGGAATCTGCTTGGAGGATGTGTTGCACCCTTGTGTAGACAGTTTATCCAAAGCTAGCAGTAGCATACTGGCCTTGCAACAAGGCGCATACAGGTCCACACGGACACATAAAATTGGAGGTATGTGACAGTCTGCACAGAGCCTACATTTTTTTCCCGTTCGTCAGAGTACACCCTGACGAACGGGGACCAGGTTCACTAAAGGTTTTTTTTTTTAATCATCTCTGCACATCAAGGCAATCACTTCCTGAAGTTGATGTAAATGTTGGATTTTCAGTTTTGGAGAGCCGGATACAAGCCCCCACTTCCAATGTTGGGAATGTGTGTAGGGAGGGGGTTTGAGATGGTGTCTGACCATCTGACGAGGGACTTTAATGATGGACAAAAATCTTTGATGTGTTCTTTGTGGCGTTTTGTTCTGCTCTACATTGCCATTAGAAGACGGGTAAGCAGCAACAATAAATGCTCAGTAGCAATACTCAAGTCAGCTTGAACAATGCTCAGTTGGCATTAATTAGCTTAATGTGTGCCAAGAAAATATTCACATTATTACACCACCAGCAGAAGCTGAAAACGCTGGCACAAGGCACGATGGATCCATGGATTGATGTTGTTTACTCCAAAGTCTGTATCTACCATTTGCATGTGGCAGCAGAAATTGAGATTCATCAGATCAGGCGACGCATTCTAACTCCCAATTTGTCAAATACAGCAGCTTCATCAGTTGCGGTAAGCTTGAAACTATGATGCTGCAGGTACTAGGGATGGATTATGATTTTTGAATATTCAAGTGGTCATCAGATTATAAAAAAATCGAATGCTTCATATGACTATCATTTTAACTTTTAAATTCTATTTTCTCTTGTTTGTTGCCCTTATGTTACCGGCACCTGTAAATAATGCCATACTACCAGAATTGTTTTGTAATTACAGGCCCTGGTAGTATCACCAACGGGACATCTGCAGACCCTGATGTATTTTATTTCAGACTGACAGGCTGTTTACCAAGCATTTACTAGCTCCAAACTAAGTGATGCAATAATCGAATAATTGTTGAATAGTGCTCAGTAAATATCAAATTGCATTTTGGCTTGAAATGCCAATCGCTGGAGGGGACCTCCTCATCATTGACTTTTAGGTTATGACCCCAGTACGCTTCTGCTGCACCACTTTCCCATGAAACACCCCAGATGGGATGCCCAATCTCTGGCTTGGCCTGTGCTGTAACACTAGGCCACTGGGGATTCACATGCTTCCAAAAGGCCAGTTCTGTGGACATACAGTGAGTTCCCACTACCAAATAACAATATGGAAAGCAAAATGCATTTTTTTTAATAATGTGACAATGCCACCTGATACTGCTATGGCAGAGAAACAGAGCAAAGCTCTGACAGAATCAAGCCTGCAGACTAAACTGTGTCCAGTAGAACAGGGAAATACTAGAACATTAAAATATAAGTGTTTCAGAGAAAATCTTTAATGTTCTCACTTTTGCTCAATGATAGTCCTTCAATACATCACTAAAGTGAACACACTTGACAAGCACATTGGTATAAATTATTTAGCCTTGCTGTCAAGATGACAGAGGTCAGACCTGTTTGGATTAAGCTCTTGACCTCTTGACCCACCCCAGTGATGATAAATTTTGGTTAAATCCATGGATTTTCATGATAGGGGCTGTTTCCAATGTTAGCTTCAGTGAAGCCAGGTAACCCATATATGGCACATGACACCACGGTCCCTGGTTTGGCAG
Organism: Lutjanus campechanus; assembly: GCA_027495735.1. Taxonomy (NCBI): domain Eukaryota; kingdom Metazoa; phylum Chordata; class Actinopteri; order Lutjaniformes; family Lutjanidae; genus Lutjanus; species Lutjanus campechanus. The sequence goes on from JAJHUR010087017.1 coordinate 9,640, forward strand.
GGCAGTGCCTTGTCCATTTGGACTCTGGGGCTTGACAGTCTTCCAAATGAGTAGTTCAGTAGAAAAACAGTGAGTTTGTCAGAGTAGCAGCATTGGAAAAACCAGAGTTAGCAGAACCAGTTGACCACCAGTTTCATGATAGGGGCTGGTTCCAATGTTAGACTCAGTGAAGCCAGGTAACCCATAGAAAGCCAGCCTATATTGACCCTGCTAGTTGATACCGGCATCACAATGATAACAATCATTGGTTGGATTATGACTTTGACCAATTCAGAGTTAATGATGTGTGTTTGAGATGGTCAGAAAGCACTCAAAGAGAAGCCCCGTTTCCAGTAAAGCACAAATAGCAGAGGATGGTTTCGATCCATCGACCTCTGGGTTATGGGCCCAGCACGCTTCCGCTGCGCCACTCTGCTATGAAACACCCCCGATGGGACTCGAACCCACAATCCCTGGCTTAGAAGGCCAGTGCCTTATCCATTAGGCCACTGGGGCTTCACAGGGTGTACCTTCACCAGTTCCGTGGATGTCCAGTGAGGTCCCCAACAAAGCAACAACATGGAAAGGACTGTGTGTGGTTTTTGAATAACAGGACAATGGCCCCTGATGCTGCTGTGGCAGTAACAGAGAAACAGAGTGAAGCTCTCACAGAGCAGAAACCTACACACTGAATTGTGTCCAGAAGAACAGGGGAAAAACTCAAACTACAAAAGACAACATTTCAGAAAAAAATCTTTGATGTTCTCACTTTAGCTCAAAGATAGTACTTCAGTGCATCACTCAAGTGAGCACACTTGACAAGCACATTGGTATGAGTCATTCAGCCTTGTCCTGAACTGATGCTCTCTTGAACGTATGCTGTCAAGATGACACTGCTCAGACCTGTTTGAATTAAGCCCTTGTCCCATTGAGAGTTGTGACAAATGCTGGTTTAATCCATGTCCCATTCTGTCAGTCAGTGGAAGAGATAGTCCTGCTGCCAGTGAAACACCAATAGCAGGGGATAGTTTTGATCCATCAGTGTGGGCCCAGCACTCCATCACTGAACTGGGCCCCGTTTCCCAGATTCGATGTGTCTTAACGCTCTACGAAGGTCTCTAAGATATATCTTAGCAAACAAACTTCTTTTCCTGTGAGTGTTTCCCAAACTGTCTCTTAGCTAGTGCTCTTAAGGGAGAGCTGCTAAGGTACATCGTGAGTTGGAGCTGTCCTTCACCACGGTGCTGAAAGTGTGTTAATCGATGCTGCACGCATCGATTGATCACTTATAAGGGTAAATAAATGACGTTGTAATATTACAAGCCTTGCCGTAATAATTTTACCTCCGTCAAATATTATATCATAAATGCAGCTATGCTTCCTAAAGATCATCTGCTAAACTATTTGAAACCTATAGTCCATACATACATGGGTATTTTTTAAAAACAGCGTTTTAAAACCAAATCTCCGCCCAGACGAGTGTTTTGGCACCGTTTCATGCAAAATCCCCGTCCATATTAACACGCCTGAAACATATCACATAAAAAATAACATGCGCATCCTATTATAAACAAGAAAAAGACTAATGATTAAGCACACAAACGTGATTGCTGCTCACAGCATTCTCCCGAATAAAGCTGATGTTACTGAAACATTTGCAAAAGCATACATGTCTTTTTCATCATTGCAGTTTCAATGCCAGTTTGTGTCTTAAATATACCTTTTCCAACATCAGTTCTGTCAATGTAAAACTGCAAATCTGTTGTTGTCACGCAATAGGCACCTGAAGCAGCAGCATATCATATGTGTGTGTGTGTGTGTGTGTGTGTGTGTGTGTATGTGTGTGTGTGTGTGTG
>JAJHUR010087018.1:0-31474 GCA_027495735.1 Lutjanus campechanus
GTGGCACAGTCTGCCTACCAGTAAGTGCAGCTGAACCCACTGAAGGGGATTGCACTCATTTTGTGGGATTTCTTCTTTTTCCATTTCCTCTAGCTTGCTGTCAAGTAGTATGATTTTGTGAGCATAAAACCAAACCTTATTGCCTCAAAATCTGCTTTTGTAGAGCACACCCTGTCCCTTTCAGAGGACCCAAAATGGAGGAGTATACAGTGTTCCCTTTTGAAATTCCTGCAGCTGTCATTAAACAGGACTAACACAAATGTCCTTGCATCCCTACTGTGCAGTTATTACAGAAAACATTCATTCCCCCCCCCCAAAAAGCTGCTGCCTGTCACCCTCTATCACCTTGCCTGCAACACTGTTTCTTAATTAAGCAGACAAAGTGGGAAAACAGATAAAGTGGAAAATCCCACACTGAGGGTTCCTCTGTGCTCTGCAGGGACACGACTCAGCATAGAAAACATGGCTGATGCCTCCAATGAAAGATATAGCATTAGTTGCATCTTAGATTGGTCACATATGACAATTGCCAATTCAAAATTTTCTATAGTCCACACGTCTTTTTCATTTTGATAGCTGGCATGTTTTTTCATTCAATTTTTTTTTAACATGTTGGTATTTTGCATGAATCATCTCATAGATCCTGTTCATAAAATACAGTCTGACTCTGGCTTATGAAACTGGGGCGGTCCCTGGAGCACCACTGCTCTCTGGTGGAGCAACACATTTTCTACAGCAGCAGACTACTGCACATTGTTAAATGTGAATACACTACTGCTGGAACAGTTTATTGCATAATCGATTAGCTGATTGATGAAAAACTGGCTCTAACTGATGATTTTAGTATTTGTTTAACCAGTTAAAGGGACAGTTCACTTGCTAATCCTATATTTTCATTTGGCTGTTTATGTGTCCCTGTGATTGTCTCCATTTGCTCTGTAATCACTTTAGTACACAATAAAAAAATCAAAAATAAAATAAAAAAAATAAATAAAGGGACAGTCATCCCAAAATCAAAAATACACATTTTAAATAGCGCTACCTCTGAGTTACAGAGTTTTGCAAATATTGGCCGTACGCATTTCATTAAATTTTATACATCAAACAACCCTTAATTGATTAATCAGGAAAATAATAAACAGGCTAATCGACTATGAAAATGATCGTTAGCTGCAGCCCTAGCTCAGAGGTTCTGTTTGTTTCAGTCCAACCCAAAGATTTTCAATTCATAATAATATAAAACAATAAAGAGCAGCAAAGAAACAGAAAGCAGCAGAAACTCCTGAATTCATCTTCTGCACTCCTCCATCTAAAACTGTTTTATTTCTTCTTGTATATTGTCGTGCAACCCTCTGTTGTAGTATGATAATTACTTTCACTTTGTAACTTGTAAAATCCTCACATTTAAGATGCTGCATGGTTCCCACAACATACAACATTTTTGCTTGAAAAATGACTCAAAACAACTTAAATCGATTATCAAAATAGTCCATTAATTTTGTGTTGACAAGTCATTTCAGATCCACTCACATTTATGCAAAGGTTAAAGCAGAGTTTATCAATGGATTCATTATGTGCCTTCTGGGTTTATTTAAGCACATCACAACAGATGTTGCAGTATTATATAGCCCTGCGAGTTTCTCACCAGTTGTTCCAACACTCTTTCTGTGCTATTTCTGTCTAACTGTGTCTGGATTCAACCAAGATTACCCAAATTGTGAGTCTGCCTCCTCCTGCTTCTATCACACAGCCTTGAGCTCCTTGTAGCCCTTGGGGAAACCTTGTAGACATCAGCACATTTTAGAGAAGACTTTGATTCGACACAGTCTGTGCAGCAGAGCCATTTTTTATACTCAGTGAATGAAAGTCATTCACAATATCAGACAAAACGTTGTAGTTTATTTACATATCTGTAGTTTTATTATAAAAGCTATCATACATATACAGCATTAAAAGGTAGCTGATGACAGAACGTATGGTACATGTACAGTATGTAGTGGTAAAATCAGTATGGCACATGAATCATGGTCAGTTTTAACAGCATGAAGTTACATACATGCCTTTTTAATGTGTTCCCTGAGGCGGTATTTTCTCGTGAATGTTTTGCCACACCTCGGACACGTGAACGGCCGCTCTCCCGTGTGAACCATCATGTGTTTTTTCAGCTCATTGTTCAGTCTAAAGGCTTTGCTGCAAACCTCGCACACGAATGGCCTCAGCTGTATATGTTTGGCTCTACGGTGAGCAATCAAATGGGATTCCCTCTTGTAACAGACACCGCAGTCATCGCACTTGAACGGCCTTTCCTCTGTATGTTGAATCATGTGAAGTTTGAGCTGAGCTGCACTCGGCCAGCCTTTCCCGCAGGTGTCACAGAGGTACGGCTCCTGCCCCGTGTGTTTATACAAATGCCATTTCAAGTACGTCTTTTGATAGAATTTCTTCCCGCACACTGGGCATGGGTAACCATCTGTGTGCCTCACCATGTGCGCTCTCAGGTAGTCTTTTGTACTGAACTGTTTCCCGCAGTACGTACAAACATGAGGCGGCCGATCTCTGTGCTTTCTCTGGTGCAGAATCAGATGAGCGAGGAATTTGAAACTCTGCCCGCATGTTTCACACACGCGTGGTGTTGCACTTGCGGCATGTAGTTTTTCATGATCGTTTAGCAGTCCTGGCTTTGTATAACATTTCTTGCAGGCAGCGCACTGGTACAGTTTTTTGTTTTGCTGATGTCGAACCAATTCGCACAACCTCACAAATGTTCTCTTGCACAAAGGACAGGGGTACGAGCCTCTGACTTTATGTGAATTGGAATAATGTTTTTTCATGAGGACAATTTTAGAAAAGTTTTTCTCACACATGGTGCACTTGATGGTTTGAGATTTAGCCTGGGAGCCATCAGCCTGGTCCGTGGAGTTTGGAAGTTTTGCAGTGTCACTTTTCTTTGTTTCAGAGCTTCCGTCGTAATCATCAGCTGATCGGAAATTGCATGCATTGATAACAAAATGGTTCTTGTTTGTTCGCCTTTTCTTTTGAGGAGCTCCTTTGGAACATTTGCTCTGGTGCTTCTCAAATCTCTTGTAGTAAGTGAAACTCTGGCCACATTCCTGACATGTCAGAGGTGATTTACACGGCTGTGTAGCCTCTGAGCTGGCAGGAGCATCTGTGATTGTTGGGACAAGACCTACAGCACTTGAAACAACTGTTTCCTCTTGATTCTTTTTATTTGCCCTGTTCGAGGAGTTGTCCTTTGAATTCTGGTTTGAAACGCTGCATTTACCTTGGTGTGTCTCGCAATCCTCAGAGTTGTCAAAGTCTTTCCCACAGTTAGAACAAAGGTACGGACTCAGCTCAGTGTGGCATCTCATGTGCCTCATTAGATCAGTAGAGCAGGTAAAAGTTTTCCCACATGTGGAGCATTGTTTGACACGGCTGCTTCTTTTACACGTTTGCGCCTGAGGAGAGTCCGGAGGTAGTGATTCCTTGGGTACAGCGTTTGAAGGCCCAGTTTCAGTCCCACTGGCATTAGACTCATTGGTCATATCAACAGGGTTTGGTCTGGAGCGAGGGTCCAAGCTTATAGAAGACTGGGGGTCTGTTGCTACTTGTCGTTTTCTACTGACCACGCAGTTCCTCTGGTGTTTGTCAAAGTTCTTGCGGTAAGTGAAAACCTTGCCACAAACAGGACAAACAAGACTATAGTCATCGTTGGACTGCTTAAAGTTCGGAGGACTCTTCAGATTTAATGGGTAATTGGATGGAAGCCCAGCCTCATTTCTAGAAGCATTATTCACTATACAAGTCTTTGGTTTAGGATGTAAATTTATCTTCTCAAAGAAGCTACTTCGGCTGGCAGAATTTGTCTGACTCATTCTGTTGGTAGAGCCACCACTGTGTGTCATCTTGTGCTTCTTCAGTTTGTTCAGGGAACTAAAGTCTTGGCCACAAACAAGACACTTGAATGTTTTTGAGGATGTCCTACTGCTGGTTTTCAAACGGTGAAGCCATTTTTTGTCCATGTGGTCTTCATCATTAGACTCACTTTCATCAAAAGGTTGAAGAATGACTTCAACAGAGGCTCCCTGGTCTTCAGTCAGATCATCGACATGCTGCTGTCCATTTCTTGCTACATTCCTCATTGATTGTGAATTTATCCCCTTAAAGTTTTCTTTCTGCCACTCCTGTGAGGCACACATAGATCCAGATTTTGCAAGTGCATCTCCTTCGTCATTGTCCACTTTTGGTAGGCGATAGGACAGACTGGAAAGGATGCAATCATCAGTGCTAGAAGAAAACACTGGAAAAAAACAACAAACAAAACACAAATTATGTTCAGTAACTGAAAATGAAGAAAAATCAATAATACAAAAGTTAATGGGGAATTGTGTGAAAAATCCTTTAAGCTCTACCTTGTGGGATTTTGTGCCCATGATGTTTGTGATGCTGAATGAGTGCGTTGAGGGGCTCAGGTTGATTCATGAAGTCTACACACTCTTTCAATATAGAAGGGGAGAGACTGAGCCAAAGGGAAGTCTGGAGATGGAACAGAGCAATTCAAATCAATATCAGATATTATTATATTCAAACTACATCCTTGCATCTCAGGAGTTATGTTCCACAGGACAGGACTAGTATTACCCAGGGGCCTCTAGTAATTTGTAAGAATTGTGACTATGCAAATATGCCTTGTCAGTAACTGTAAAATAAAAATCTGCCACATAATTCAGCATCTCTGTGATTTGGGTTTGTAATCTTTAACCTGTTTTTTTTTTTTTTTTTTTGTTGGCAGACAACTGAACAAATATGAAATTTGATTGTGGCTCATAATACGTTGAACTGCAGTCAACAGCTGTGATGCGAGATCAGCTAGACTGATGTTTAAAATGAGAGATTATGGCAGACTGGGTTGACTGCAAATGTGTATTTATGCTTGTAACACATGCAGGCAAAACAACTCTAAACTATATTATTAATGTGGCTGCTGAGAAACAGACGCTCCACTTCTGAAACATTAATGTTACGCAGAGCCTTCACTTATCTGGGGACATATCCGGGAATGAGTAAATTTTAGCAACATACAGACTCTGTGTGAATGTACTGCACAAAACACAGACGTGGGCAATACGAGTCCCATGCAAATAGGGCTGCATATAGTATTTTTTAATTTCCTTTTGTACTTCTGCACCACTTAATGCTTTTCGGCATTTCCCAGAATGTCTCTCAGCACCTCAAATAGAGGGAAAAATAATGGGGATGAGGGACTGTAAATTCGTCTTCCTTTTGCAGTAACTACAAATATATGCATTAATATAAATATTATCACTTAACAAGTTAATGAAGGCAGAGAAACTATACCCACTGGATATCTCATATCCAATATGAAGCTGATTCCACACAAGGTTTTGCAACAAAACAAATTTTCTAGCAACTCTCCAGCACACCACTGCATTGCTGTTTTTTTCTATTTATGAATAGAGCATGAGTATAAAGTTACAATGATCATACTCTGTATACAGTGAGTAGGATGGAATAACATTCAACTGTTTCTGTGTTAACCTACAAATATAATGCTAATATATTAAATACATTTAATAGCTGCCGCTGTATATCTGAAACTGTCACATATCTATAGTTTTTTAAAATAATTTATGATTCATTTGTATGTTGCAGGATTGTTGTTTCTGATGTGCTTACTTGTTCAAGGTTTGGAACAGGCAGCATCTTCTGCAGATTGAGGAGAAATTTTCTCATCAGAGCCTGTAGGGCTGAGTCATATTTAGGGCCAAACACTGTTGGGAAGATTTTCTAAAGAATAAAGAGAAAAGCCTTCATTACATTCAACAAAATATGTTGTGCAGCAGGGCCCCTTTGATGCCACTGCAGATCTTGAGCCTTACATTCAGACTATTATCCAATCAATAATGAATGCATTAATCATAATATATGATATAGTAGCAGCCAACTCACCTGATAAAAGATATCCCTCTGGCATTGATCATCCAGCAGAGTGTGAACAAGCTTCAAGAAGTTTGTCACTGATGCTTTCACCTCAGAACTGGAAGTCTTTAAAAAAAGCAAATAAAAAAGCACATTAATAAATGAAAATAACAAAAGGATCTATGGATTTAAAAAGAGCACTGACCTCTTTATCCTGGTTTGAGATATAGGTGTTTATTCTGCTCAGGTGAGGCTGGATGGCATGTGAGCTGGCCAAATTATCATTGCGGCACAACTCTAGCACCACCTGGTGGTAAATGGAGAGACAGAACAGTTTAGTAACGCCTTTATTTGTTAACATTTTGTCACATGTAGAGGTGTGGCCCTGCCAGCTACCATCATGGGTGTTCTCTGATCACCTAGTAGATACCTGTGAAGAGGACTGCACAGGTTATTAAGCCATGTTAAGTCAGATTCCAAACTGCAGAGAGTATGAAATGCTCAGTTTAAAGGGAACTGTGAACTGTGTAGGGAGGAACTGAACTGTTCATCCCTTTGCTAGAAGTTGACAGGCAAGATTACCCATCAGTCATTGCGCCATAAACAAACAATGGCTTCACAGAGGCTTTTACAAATAGATATAGAATGTTTTAATATATGAGTTTACATATATCTGTAAGTATTGTTGTTGTAATTAATGTTACCAGTCATAATTATGAAGGACGACATCATATAAATATTACATAATAATAATCGACATATAGTGATACCATTACGAAACCTGTTTTATTGAAATGTATCCAACTTGTGAATAAATGTGATTAGATGTAATTTACCAGATGTACAGTGTCATTCCTAAAGAGATTAATACTGTTCAGCTTCACAGATTATTATGTAATTTTATATTATTAATATGATATATGTTGATTACATAATAATTTGTAAATTTGCATAATATAATTATCTCAAAGTTGAACCTCACAGTTGCACAAGTACCTGTGTAATGTCACCAAGTTACAATCCACAACTGCAGTTAAGTGCCTCTCCCACATCTCTCATCTCAAAATCATATTGCACCCTCCAGTCAGAACTTCCTCCTCAAAAGAAAAACAACTGTGGAGGAAGTATTCAGGTTCTGTACTCAAGTAAAATTACTAATACCACACCGCAGAAATATGTTACAAGTGAGGGTGCTGCAATGAAAATGTTACTTGGTAGTGAAGTATGTAAGTATAACCAAGAAAATGTACTTAAAGTATCACAAGTAAAACTACTCAATGCAGAAAAATGTGACTGTTATACTAATATATATAGATTATTATTACTCATGTTGGTTGACATATTTTTGAACTATTTTGAAAAGAACTGCAATTAATGATTACTTTCATTGTCTTGATTGATTGTTTGGCTTGTAAAATTTCTAAAAAGACCGAGAAATGCTGTCACTATGCTTGTAATGTAACTACTTTTATTGGATTACATGTTGTCCCCACAATAATTGCAATAAACAATATTATCATAATTTTAAGACATATTTATACCACATATGTGATAATAATATAATAGCTTAATAATGCATTACATTAGATACAACAATGAATTAGAACTGGAATGTGAAAAAATCAAATATCCTGAATAAATAAAACCAAAACAATGGCCAATATTGAGGTTAGCAATTCAAGAATTACAATCTAATTCACATCAGGCTGAGCCATCACAATCAAACAGACAGCAAAGTGACACCTTCACAGTATTTGTTTTGTCCAACTAACGGTGCAAAATTCATTAAATTGATTTTAAATGATTAAAAACTAAAGGAAAAGCTGCAACTGAGAAGCTGGAACCATTGAGTGTTATCAAAATAGCTGACAATTAATTCATACTTAATAATCTATCAATGAATTTATCAACTAACCATTACAGCTGTGCTTGTGGAGTAAAAGTAGAATAGGGCATGAGAAGAAAATACTCAAGTTAAGTACAAGTAACTAAAATGTGCAGTATTTGAATAAATGAACTTTGGCACATCCCACCACTGGTATTCAGAGAAGTATTAAGACATGTAGCATGTTATTCTTACCTTTGCACGGAGGCCCATAACTAGTTGTACTCTCTCAGTGTAAGTGAGCAGTTCAGGGACCGTCTCCAGCACTGTGGTGATGAACTCCTCCAGCAGACCGTAATACACCACAGCTCCCTGCTCCACTATCTCCCACAGAGCTGCACACACCAGCTGCAGAGGCGGGACGATGAGACGGAGCGAGGACAGGGGAAGGAAGCCTGGAGCAAACAAAAGATTAAACTATAAGGTTTCAGACCCAACCTAACACTAGGTTAACCTAACGACACATTTATTGCAGTGTTATCCGCTAACACTAGCCTTGAAGTTATCCCAAAACATCACTTTGTAACGCTATCCTCGTATCAACCGGGTGAATGCGGAGTTTACGTTGAGTGTTAAACACTCACCATGGTCAGTTAATATCTTGCTCATTTCGGTGTTTCGGACATAATAATTTTAGCATTGAAGATAGGTATTCGCTAACATCGCAGCCAGCGTCTGACTGTGGAACATGGAAGCCACGTCTGACGCATCCGACTTCTCGGTCTAGAAGGGAACCCTTGATTTGCGAAATTCTCGCGAGATTTGCACACTTTGTTTCTTAATTGCACGTATACTACAAAATAATTGTATTCTATGGTGTGACTTAGATCTAGGTAGGTTTAGGGATAAGAAACAGTTGGTTAGGGTTAGGAAAATATCATGATTTGGGTTAAAATGGTCACTCTCGCGAGATCCTTCGCGGGTCTGGGTTTCCCTTCGAGACATGAACATCCAACTTATCTTTGGGAAGTATACGCATTACGTCGTTACGTACAAACGTACAGAACTGAGGCACACTGAAAAACAGTATGGACCTTATCTTAAAGATATTTGATCACAAAAAACAAACCTCGAAATGTCTGTTACAAACTTCTCCATTGATGCTACCTATCAAAATATAAGGAAGGACACAGATATTGATCACAGTTTCTGTGGAACTGATTTTGGAGCTGTCCTTATACCGTTATTTTTTAAAAGAATTTGGCCTTTATATCCCTTGTAGCCTAACAACAGAACAAAAACAGTATTATATTATATTATATATTTTTTTAATTATCTTTTCAATTTTTCACATTTACAAAAGTACAGAAATGCAACAATACATGCAAACTATTGGACACTCTACAAACCCTAACACTCTTATGCAATATAACTGTCTGAACTGCTGAACCTCTTTTTTCTCCTTTCTTTCTTTCTGATGTAATAATAATAATAATAATAATAATAATAATAATAATAATAATAATACTTTATTTATAGTTTAATACATTTATTTATGTAGCACCTTTAAAACAGAGTTTAAAAAGTGCTCCAACAAACAAAGTAAAAGCAAGATACCCAGATGGCAATAACAACAAGCCAAACAATGTGGCCAAACAAAACCAAGAAAAGGTAAAACTGTAAACGTAAAACACAAAGCAAAATACACTTAAACATAGTCAAAATAAGACAGAACAAGAGAGAACAATAGAGTGGAAACCTATAGAAATCACATCTGTCCAGGCGAAAGTGGTCACTAAGAGCGGTAACTGATTTTTTCTTTCTCTTTATTTGTTATGCAGATCACCATCTAATTTACATTTGCATATTTATTATATGTATAAACTAAGAGAAAATACAGTACATCTGTTTCAAACCGTTTTCGAATGACCTCTACAAATTGCAGCACTGTATATAATTAAAATACACTATAATACAGTACTGTATATAAAATATGGCTTAGTGTAGTTTTCCTGCTGCATTTCGCTGGCATGTTTTTTGCAGTTTGTCATGAGCTTTGAAGAGACTTTCAATGAGAGAAAATTACTTTATTTTTCCCATCATGATTCAACATGCAGTAGCACCAGCTTCAGTTAGCCAGCCAATATATATATATATATATATATATATATATATATATATATATATATATATATATATATATATATAATTTTTATTTTTTTTTACCATATAGTGTCATGTATGAAAAGACCCAAAATGAAAACTGTAAGCGGACAACTTGATTATTGTAAGAGGAATATTTGAACAGAATTAATAGGAATGATTCTGTCCCAAACATTCTGATTCATAAAAGCAATCGATCACTGTTACTGTGATCGCTATAAGTTGTTTCTACTGTAAATAGAAATAAAGGGAAAAGGAAGAAAGCAACAACACCTCATAATGTTGATATTGCTGTTTATTATTGTTCATTGCTGTTCATTGCTGTTTATTATGATAAAAATAGTTACATAAGGTTTTCTTTTAGTAACATACAGTTCTCGTAACAACATACCTGTCATTTATCGAGCACTGTGTTGCTGACAAACATTTGGTTTTGTGAGGAGTCACATTTACTTTGTGTGCTTTGTGTGCTTGGTATGAAGTCATGTATCACTAAATTACCAAAGGACCCCACTAGATGGCAGCATTGTAATGTGGAATAAGCTTTGCAGCTCTGAAGTGGAGTAGCTTTCTTCACCTGGCACTGCAACAATCCCAACAGTTTGTGTGCTTTTGGAATCTTTGGAAAGTTTTTCTCACTGTTTTTATACACAGAACAATTTACACAAACATAGAAATAAATGTACATTAAGGTTCTCAGTTAATGCTTTCTAGGAAGGTCATGTTTACAAGACATTATAATGCATCTATAAGGATTTATGAACAGTCTTTATAGATGTGTATAATCAGGCATTCCAACTTATAACAAAGTTTATAAAGGGTTATGAGTGGTAGACATAATGTTATATAAGTTAAGTATAAATAGTGAGCTCATATCAATGTATAAAAACTGTTATAACTTGTTTATAAGTCTTATTTATTGATTTATAAAGTGCTGACAAACTAATTAATCACAATGAACAATTTATTAACCATTTATAAGGGTATTTTTTATTGGAAAAGTGGTACCAAAACTTCACAGTGATTATCAAAGCCATGTCAACTCTTTATTTTCCCAATCTCAGAATATATATAATGCATTATAAGCATAACCTTCATACAAAGTGTTACTGGTTCTCATTAAATCTTGCTTCAATGCAAAAACAGGCATGTGCCCGTATATTTTCAAGATTTTTAAAAATAATATGAGAGATGCTTTATATGATGACAATGGTGCTTGAAAAAGATGTTGATGCTGGTTGTTATACGCTAGAAACAACCATTCTGTAAACATTCATATTATTTTAACAAATCCAAAGACTTAAACAGCTTCTTAAATTTCATTGTTTTTCATTTACAATGACTGATAAGGTTCATATTAAACCAAATATCAGGCATCACCAAGCAGGAATTCAAAACCAGCAGTGGAAGCTCAACACTCAGTCAATTAATTGATTAGGTGTCAACTGTCAAATTAATCAACAACTATTTTAATAACTTATTAATTGTTTTGAGTCTTTTTTTTTTTTTTTTTTAAGAAAAATGTCCAAATTCCTAGGAGACCAGGTGATGTCTTCAGATGTCTTTTGTTTTCTCCAACCTTTACTGAAGACTAATGTCTGTGAAGGTTCTCAGTTATCCAGGTCATGGTATTCGGAGCAAGGTTTGTCGTAGGCAACTGGACTTGATAGAGTTCTTGAAGACGTTTTATCCAAGAAGCTTCTTGGATGAGAGGCGAAACGTCTTCAAGAACTCTATCAAGTCCAGTTGCCTACGACAAACCTTGCTACGAACACTGAAGACTAACAAAACCCCAAATAATTCTCATTTAGAAAGCTGGAAGCAGTAGATTTTTACGATTTTAATGAACTTTGTAAATAGACCTGGAATGATCAGTCAATTAATCAATTATTTCTCAACTATTTAATTAACTGCTAGCTATTTTGATAATCAATTAATGTTTAGAGTCATTTATAAGAAAAAAAAAGTCCAAATTCAGCTTCTCAAGCTTCTCAAGTGTAAATATTTTCTTTGGGTTGTGGACAAAACAAGACATTTTAATGCCACCTTGAGCTTTTTGGGAAAAGTGATCAAAATTTTTCACCATTTTCTCACATTTTATGGGCCAAACCACTAATCAATTAATTGAAAAAACGATCACCAGGTTAATTGATAATGAAAACAATTTTTAGTTGCAGCCATATCCAGCAGTCCAGGAGACATATTGAGACAGAGCCTGACAGACAGGAGTAGAAGAGGGAATGAAAGACAGACAGGAGTGAATTATAACAGAGATGAAAAGCGAGCAGTCATCCGTTTACAGTTTTCTGGAACTGTAGTTGTGAGCATCTTACCACAATCCCTGACGGTCTGTGACAGTCCTCTATGAACATTTCTACTGGCTTCAGTGGCTGAGCAGAATTATGTTCACAGTGACTATTAATGTCAAGAGGGAACGACATGCGCGATGACTGTTTGCAGAAGTGGGTACATTTCTATCTCGGTTTGACATTTGTCTGTCTCCTGCTCTGTGTCCTCTGTTTGAGTTCTTTTCCAAATGGATACATCACTGGTTCACTCATCAAGTGTTGCACTCTGTGGACTTTACATAATCACGTCACATTACTCTGCTGCCTGTCAGGAGGAAGAAGACTCAGCTTAATGCTGAAGGTGGAGCCAAGAACTGCATAAAAGATTTGCGAGGAATCATTCTCCTCACAGATTAGAATTGCGTAACGATCATTCACGTTTCCCTACAGCAAATAAGGAAAATGTGAAAAAGGCGAGGCACTGCACTTTTACCATAGAATAACTTCTCTTTTAGACTGTGTCAAGGAAACGTGGTATTGTGTGTGTGAGAGAGAGAAAGAGTGTGTGTGTGTAAGACAGATAATAATGCAGAGAGAGAATGACAGATGGGAAGAGACAGAGAGATACAGGGAGAACAGGAACAGCAGATTTGTAGTGACAGGCTGCTCAGTCGGAAGTTGTAAGATTGTTTAGCCTTAAACCTGCACCACATCCATGGAAACAACCAGTTCAAACCAGAATCCAAAATATTAAAGGAAGTAAAATACCTATTTTACTTTTTTTTTTCTCTAAATGTTTTCTAATAACTGTGGTAGAAACCATGCTGCCCCTGCTTCTAACATGTTCTGAGGCTTCATAGCAACAACACTATGACACAACACTATGAGCCAACATGTCCATCAGATGTGAGTCAGAGAGGATTGGTGATTACTTCTCAGCAGCTTTGGATGAGCTTACTGTGTCATTTTAAGTTTATTGTGACAAGTGTCAGGTATGTTGTCAAGCGCAGGAAAGTATACTTATAGTTTTTGAAGCCCAAGGCTGATCCCAGGATTTTATGCTGCATTAGTCAAACTTTCACATTAAAAAAAAGTCTCTGATACAAACTTAAAACAATCTCACAACACAGAAACTCCAATGAATCTGATCAAATGTTCCAAAAGGAGAGCGCAAGGAGGGTAAAACGGGTGCAATGTGGTCATTTCTCTTAGACCTTGTCAAAAAAAATGACCAAGGTGCCTCCCCTTAACTTGCCATCCCTCCCTCCTCATCGCCCAGTTGCAGACAGAGTGCAGGGACAGAGGGGTTGTTTGTCTAGTCTGCCTGACTCATTGATCCTTTATCAGACTGTGCAGTGTATTGATAAATCCATGGTGCTATTTGTGGTGCTAAAGTAGCAGACAGAAATATTATTGGACCCTGTCACTTCTGTCTTGGATCAATAATATTGTCTAAACTATTAAATCATATAGCTATGTAGGGAATTAAAGAACACACAACCAAAAGTTCATGAGTTGGTTTGCTCGCGGCCCGTAAATGAAATGACTCAGGTTACTGGATTTTTTGGCCGAATGCGGATATTAGGGGTAAAAATTCTGATATCAGTATATCAGCAGATGTTCATTATTTATATATGTGTATATATATATGTATATATATATATATGTATATATATATATATATATATATATATATATATATATATATATATATATATATATATATATACATATATATAGCCAAAAAAGATACATCCCAAAAAACTAAAAGAAATAAAAAAAATGAAAGCAATCTGCATTATGTTCTGTAAAAAAAAACAGAAAAAATCTGACTTTATATTCACTGATACTGATATAGACTGATATAGCTTATGCTAGGCCAATATCAGGCTGATAATACCAGCTGACCGATATATCTTTACATAAAAGAATTGGTCTTCTAAACACTCAGCTGCTGTTGTTGTTGTTCTCTACATTTCGGTGTCAATCCAAAGAGATCACCTGCAACATTTTCTCTTAAATATCTGGTCAGTTCGTTTTGTAGTAAGGAGACTGAGCAGCAGGGTAGCACAACAGTTCCATATCTAAAGGCACATTTTAGTTTACTTGCAACTAGCATTGTTCACAGTTTTTTAGATGTGTTCACAAGCTGGTGAGTCTGCTTTCGGTTTAATATTAATGTTATTAATTAATAGTAATAATCAACAGATTGTTGACAATGGATGTAATAATTAGTTGCAGTCCTACTAAGTTCTGCATGTTCACCCCTTCTTCACTTATGAATTATCCAAAGTGATGCGCCAGAGCACTGATCAGCACTGTCTGACATAGCAGTTACATAACCACACTGCCACATGTGACCATTCTTCCTTGCAGCCAACAAATGACCTGTCTCATAGCTTTAATTATCGGATTCTTGTAAGAATGATCTAATTGGAAAGTGAGGCCAGAGTGGCCTCCAGCTTATCAAAATGTAGGCCCATGTAAGACTTCATACAGCGGAGGCTGATACCAGCGCTCAGCCCTGGAACACAGAACAGGACATTTTTAGATAATTCAAGGTCTATAGGCAGAATAATGTGCACTTATGGGAGCCACACTCTAATGCAGTATGTATGGCAAAGACTTTCTCTCCTTCCTCCATTAACCTCAGCCTCTTTGTTACAAAGTGTTTTTCATACATAAAAATAGCTCTTTCTCGCCAGTTTCCTAAACTTTTAGCGCATATGAATGCAAGAGAGTGAAACTGTGCAGCGAGAAGAGGCAACTGAGGGCAGCTGCTGCATTGCACCGTGGTGGGAGTAAATCAAGTTCCTCTGTCCCTCATTTCAGAGAGCACTTTGATGTCACTGGAATAAGCTGCAGCTCATTGAAGGAACATCAAAGATACTCACCCCCAGCCCACGACCATTCACTGCTCTGCCGGAAACATTACTGGAAATGCCGTGGGGTCCGATATCTTTTACATGATTAACGCCTCATTAACCGGCCATTAATGTTATCAATTACCCCAAAATGTGCTCAGTAACTTCAGGGATGAAGTGAATGGCTATTTGGAATTTATGATGTAAAAAAAAAAAAGAATATTTAATGGTATTACTTTAGGCTGAGCTGTCTCTCATTTGAAGTATTGAGCTTTCTGATGACTGATTACAGTCCCTTTGCTGTGTTTCTTTTCTTTGATTTTAATTCTCTGAGCTCTTGTCTGTTATTATGCCCAAATTAAAAAGATGTTGGCGTTCTGCCCTCACTTCAGCTGTCCCCACTTTCTAAATCTCACATAATCTTTTATCATTTGTCATCAGTTTTGCATCACTCACAGGGTGGGAAATTGTGGAGGACGTGCGCTTAATTTGTTACCCATTGGTGTAAATTGTTTATTTATCTTTTAGAAGGTGTATGGTTGTGGTGGTTTAATGGTGTCTAGCTGGTCCTCCAACCACACCTCAAAAAAAAGAAGAATCATCCTTGATTAATCAACTCTCATTAGCCATAGATCTCTCAACAGTTTGCTCTCAAAAGAAATAGTTTTTTCAGATAAACTTACAGTGAACTTTTCTATACAGCCTGGTTTGGGGGCTTTAAATAGCACAGTAACTCTGCATTCCAAATCTCACACTTTTTGTTAACTCTCAGAACGCACTGCAGCTGCTCTTACAAAGTACCTACTGTTGCTTGCAGTACGCATACAATTGGGACATACATCTTCCTCATAACGTTGTGCCTTCAACTTTGACCCTCTTACTCACACACCCATCATCACAAAGGATTGTGGGTCAAAATAGCCAGAAAGGCATGCTGGCTTGCATACTGCAATATCCAACCAGATGCAGGAGGACATTCTGGTATCTTTGGCATACTGCGTTTGACATATGTCTTGGGACACACTAAATCTTTTTCTAGCATACTAATTTATTAGTGCGGGTATTGGAATGCGCAGTAAATGTTCACTATTTCAGGAGTTCAGCCTCTTTTTACTGCAGATACCAAGGAAACTGCTACATTTGAACAACATTCGACCTCAGTATGATGTTTATTACAGTATATATCTCATTCGTTGTAATCAAGCGTTTTAAGTACCTGGCAGGTATCATGGTAACATACAGTACACAGTTCCAGGGGCATACTGTAAATAAAGGTAGTGCAGGCAATGCAGTTGCACTGGTTCCTGTGGGGTGGGGGTCTCATATAAAGATCAGACTCTCCAAGAACATGTTGGATGGAGAATGGACCCTTGTGATTCAGAATGCCACTTTGGAAATATGCCTGTCTTAAAAGAAGAAATCATAATAAATTAAAAATGGCACCATTTGCTATACCTTTAAAGTAAACTATAAAAAAAACTATTAAATTAGGTGAATAATTTCTTATTTTCTTTAGTATTATTGTCATGTACAAGTATGCAAAGATGATTGCTGCAATATGTATGTTGATGCTGTCCGATGTCAAGTCTCTTTTCGATCACGTGATGAGATATGATATAATATATCATAGCTAGTTTGGGTACAAAATCTGTCAAGACTGATTCAATTCAACTGTAAAATCCAACACATTGTTGGTAAAATATATATGTACGTAACAGTGTGCATGTGTGTGTGCTTCATATACGTAGTAACTATGGTGCACAAAGGCCAATACCATATGCCACTGCACGGTTCATTTTATTCCTTTCTAATTCTGTGTTAGTGCTGCCAGTTCAAAATCCACATGAACTCTTTGAGGTACCGCAGGGCTCTTTTTTGGGTCCACTCCCCTTCATAGTGGGGTATTTACTATAGTCACACATTTCCTGCCTAAGGAAATATTTTTTAAAATCATCACATAATTTCCAAGTGTGTGAAGATAATAATGATATTCATTCTTTGTCATATTTTTTTTTTCAATAGTACACTTAAAGTTCTCAGGTACCATTCAGACACAGAGCAATTTTAAATCCATATAAGATTTAATTCAATACATTGCACACATTTTTTACACATTGGGCCACTTTTGTAAGGAAGACAGTTTAACCAAACCAGTTACAGTATCATTAGTATTTTCACTTTCTTTAGGATTTGTCAAATTGTCTCATGTTTAGCTTTGGATGTTTTCCTTTTATGTTTTCATAAACCTATACTCCAAGCAAAATCTTTCATTTATTATATTAATTAATTAACTCTAATGTATTAATAATAAATACAGTATGTTGATTAGACAAAGAACACATCATAACTCATTGTTTAAATTGCAAACATTATGCTTATGAAATGCTACTTCCAAGTGGTGGCTTTAGTAGTAATGCTTGGTTGCTGTTGGCGGAGATTTAAATACAGAAAAGGGTCTGTCATATAATATAACTTGCTAAAAACAACATTTATTGAATCCCAATATCAGACAGGCAACTTTTCCTCCGTCCTCACTGGCCTATTAGAGAAGCGCACCGTGCAGCCAATCACAGGCTCTCACTGCTCAGCTCCACTAATCGTGGATTAGCTACAACCGACTGCAGTCTACAGCTCTGGGAGGGAGAGGTAGTCACTGCCATTCACTACTCATCCTCTATTTTATTATTAGCTCACTTGGATCTGGCAGCAGGGCTTTTTCCTCAGCAGCAGGGACTTTTTCATTGCGCAACCAGGTAGCTGCACATATCGGGATCTCAGGTAAAGGTGTGGGGATTCGGCAGAGAGAGAAGCTCGATGGCAGCGCTATTTTAGGTCAGGTAGGACTCAATTGATGGGCCCTTTAATTTAAACCCACACCGTCGTAATCTGGAGCGCTGCTCTCGTTTTTTTTTTGCGTCCCGATGTTCAAGACGGCCAATTACCCGACGGTGGATCCTGCGCCCACCATCATGCACGGCACTTGGCTGAACACGGGCTGCCGAGTAAACACGCCCGTAGCGGTGGAGAAACCTAAGAAAAAGGCGTTCAGCCTGGTCAAAATCATGTCTCTGAGCAACAAGAAAGGGCACGGCCAGCATCCGCACCACAACAACAACATGCCCTTTACGATCCACTGTCACATCGGCAAAGAAATAAAGCACATTTGCAGCAATTGCAGCCGCGGAAACGACACACAGGACGGTGAGTAGGCTCTGGTTTCGCCCATAGTAGCCCTGCGGTACTGCCATCCAGGATAGACTCTCATTATGTGGAGATAGCCATGCCTGTGGACTCCTATATGCGCGTCTGACAAGCAGATCAGGCGCTCCTCCATCATTAAATGTGCTCTGCGTCTCCTTCATGTGTCTGCTTGTGTGCTGATATTCTGTTTTAAATGGGTCAGTCAGTGGGTACCTTTAAACACACAGTGATTCACTGTTGCTGTTGTGGAAACTGCCTCTGACTGGATCAGAACTTCTCCTCACAGGGCTGGGCTCTGACTTGAATAGCTACTTGTTGGTTTCCTGTACAAAAAAAATATACACATGAATTATTAATTATCATGTGGGAAGCTTAAGTATTTCTTCAGTTGGCCTATTTAGCCTATAGATGTCATCAAAATGGCATGAAAGTGTGAAGGCTGTTTGCACAAAGCCATGTCATTACATCATCACTCAGCCATCTTGGTATGCAAACAAGTGTTTTTAATTAAAAGCAGCCACATCAGTGTGTTTTGTCTTGCAGTAAGCGGAGAGAATGTAGGTCATATGCAACACGATGTTGACAGGACAGACATGGAGCTAGTGTGTGCCTGATGTCATGAAATGGTCACCTGGCTTGTCAGCATTGTAATCACTCTGTTTGGATACTTGGAGAGACATTTTCTCCTTTTTTTCCCCCCCTCTCCTCTGGCAGGATTTTGTCAAGATTGTGATTTATTACATCATCAAAACAGCCTGGTTCTGTGTTTTCTGTCTTGAAATGGTTCAGTAAAAAAAGATTGGGTGATGTTGAACATAATATTTGAAGATCATTAGTCTTTCGCAACACAGTCAGACTCAAACCCCTTTGGGTAGAGAATATGCAGAGGGTTCATCCTCACATGATGCACCGCAAAGCAATGACTGAATTGTTTGACTTTTCCTTAATTTAAAGGGATAGTTTAGATTATTTGATGTAAGGTTGTATGAGGTACTTGCTTGGAAGCTAAGCAACGTCCTGCTGTGGACAAGGTCAGCAACCAAAGGTATTTTAGCCACATAAAAAGGTCCACAGCTGCCTTGATCTGTTAGTTAATTTGTGTTTGTTGTGTTTGATGAATATGAATAAACCTTTGAAAACATCAAAGTCACATATAACACAAACAAAATAACATATCGAGGCAGCAGTAGACCAGCAACTCTTTTGGTCTAAAATTACGGATTTCACCTGTGTAGTTTGCTCAGTTTGGAGAGAGATATTTGGCTTATAAAACTGCAGTTACCTGTCAGAAAAGGCTGTCTGACAGCAAGATGAAGTGGTGAAAATATTCTAAATAAAGCCTACACTTAAACTGATATATACATATATATATATATATATATATATATATATATATATATATATATATATATATATATATATATATATATATATATATATAGGCTAAAATTTCATTTTACTGCTGACACTGTCATTGCTTAGCTTCCATGCTGCTTCTCCAAACTGAGGGCGCACCAACCGCCATCTACTGTAGCTAATACACTGACCATAGATAAATACCTCATGCAACTCCACTAAAAACAATCCAAACTATCCTTTTAAGTTACTAAAATTGTGTACAGTACAGTATGTAGAGTTGGTTGTTATTTAGCTGTTGGATGTTTGGTTTTTTTGTCTGTGTGTCTTTATCTACCTTTTGGACCTCCTAATGAAGTAATTTGAATCTCTGCTGGATTCGATTAGCATTGACTCTAGAGCTATTTATAGAGTGGTGTGGTGGCAGGACTGCTAAGATGGTTGGCTCCGAGGCACCGGAGCATTCAAGTGATGCTCCATGGGACTGATTTCCACTGAATTACTGTCACATTATTTATCCTGCTGCTGTCCCAATGCCCTGGGGAGGTGGCTGGCCTGCAATGTGATACGTCTGTGTTGGCAAACATCATGAATGTGATGTAATTATTCAACCAGCACATTCCCTGACAGCAAGTGATGGGGGATGATCTGATGCAATGTGGTGTTACTGACAACTGACACGCTGTACTCGAGGTCAACTCACACATCAAGACTCTAGTCGATCCAGTCATGAAAACTCTTGTCTTTTCTGTGTTTTTGTTGGTTTTGGTTCATTTTTTCAATTAGTGTTGCATGCTCACACTTGAAGGGATAGTTCAGATTTTTTAAGTTGGATTGTATGAGGTTCTTATCCATAGTCAGTGTATTATCTACAGTAGATGCATGCGCCCAGTTTGGAGAAGCAGCAGGAAGCTAATCAATGGTCTCCTGTGGACAGAGTCTGCAGCAAAATGTATTTTAGCTGCCTGAAACAAAGGCCCATCTAAAAAAAAATCTATATCAGTTTAAGCATATTATATGTGGAGTATTTTCATTGCTTTACCTTGCCTTTTCTGACAGTAAACTGCCATTATCCTCACATTCAATGAGACTCCATTGGTAAAATTATTCATTTCACCCTGTGGAACAGGGGTCTGGTTGCTGGTCTACCACTGCATGGATCTGTTCGTTTGTTTATGTTCAGAGGTGTCACGATTCTCCAAATCCACAGTTTGATTTGACTTTCACTTTTAAGGTCATGGTTCGATTTTTCAGTTTAACTTTTTTTTCTTTTTTTTTTTTTAAAGCACCAGTGCCTATGCCATTGTTAAACTACTGAGTCTTGATCATTGGATTCATGCCCTGACAACTGTCATTTACATTTTTAATTTTTTCTCTAAAGGGACAGTTCACCCAAAAATGAAAATTCAGTCATTATCTACTCAGGTTGACTGAAGGTTGGTAGTTTTTTAGTCCACAAAACCCTGCTGGAAAAAGGACATCATTCACAACATGTTTCTAGCCTAAATCTTCACTGTAGCTCCTTAGCTTGGAGCCATGTTCATGTGCGCATGCACACTGTCTGAACTGGGTATGTGCACAAGTGAATGACTTTTCAGGGCTTCAAGAGACTTGGGTTACACCAGACACCGTTTTCCTGTGAAACTCCAGTGGCATTTTGTGGCCTAAAAGATTAAACCCGATGTTTAATGGGCATGAGGTTGAGTAGATAATGACTGAATTGTCATTTGGTGCACTATTCGTTCAAAATAGTCTATATTGTATCAAGTGTGGTATACCAGCTGACAAGCTAAGCTGTGTTGTCTATGGTGAATCTGTCCTAACCCTGAAAGAGTTACACCTAAGTAACCAATAAGTGGAATAGAATCCCACTTCAAAAAATCTGAACTATCCCTTTAATGGACCATACAAATGTTGTATTTTGTAGCAAATGTACTTTATTATACTTTCTGGATATTTTTCCTACCTTATAGGCAGCCATTGGTGCTTATTCCTCCTGCGAAGACTTGAACCTGTCAAAGTTTGATGCATCTGCTTTCACTGTTGTCAAAATTGGGTCGTGGTTTGTCCCACAAGGCCAAGAATCCTGAAGTCTCGCAATGCAAGACTATGCTGTCATTGCATGTGCAAATGATGATGTAAGTTTGACAAAAATAAAAGCAGACGTGATGGATTACTCATCTCAAGCAAGTATTACGTCTCTGCTACTGCATAGAAATGAAGGGAAATATGGCTGCCTAGAAGGTACAGACTGGAGCCTGACTGATACTGGTGTTTTGGGGTTGATACCAATGTTAGAGAGTACAAAAAATCAGATATCCATATATCAGCTGATATTCTTGGAGGCAGGATATTTTACAGGGTTTTGAGATATTTTTTATTAAGAACTTTTTCAGAGAAAAAGAGTCAGAACACAGAGGCAGTCAACAAACAGGAACATTATCCGCCTCTTCTCACCCCTCCCTTCACATGTAAGGAAAAAATAAACAGCAAAAACAATTGCTGCACTCCACTACACAGATTTCTCTGGTCATCTGCTGATACAGTTAGATTTTTACAGTATACTGAGACAAATGTTTAACTGAAAATAGAAGTCTTTGAGGTGTTGAGCCAGGTTTCAAAACAAGGAGGTTTCTCTTTATTCCAGACAAAGTTTGCTCGTGTCTCGGAGTTTCTGCTCTGTTCACAGCAGTATTTGTTATGAGGAGCCTAGAATGGCTGTTTCTAAATTAGGAGAGAGATCATGTCCATAAACATCTGAGTGGCAATGGAAAACCTGATACAGGACCAAAACAGATGTTTTACAGTTTAACAATAAGCTTTATTGTCCAAAAAAGGATCAAATATACATTAAATCCTGCCCGTAAACAAAAAAAATTCATCATCAAGTTGTTTTAGTGAATACTTTGCTTCTGCTCTTGCAGTTACACTTAAGAGTTGTCACAATACCTGAATTTTAAACTTCAATACAATACTAATATTAACAAATGATACTCAATACCTCTTCCACACCACAACAAACAGAAAAAAACAGTCCCAGGCTCACAGAATAGATTAATTTTGTTTCTCTTTAAAAAAAAAATAACAACCAGCATACAGTGAAAAAGTCACTGAACACTAGCTGCTTTTGCGGCTGCAAGCCAAATTTCAGGCAGGACAACAAAGACTTAACTGAGGTCTTGAATGAACACTTAAACTTATTTGTACTTAGCTGTTTGATTTATTTTGGGGTCATGGCATGTTACTTTGTTTAGACTGCTTTTGAAAGACTACTGTATTATCTCTTAAACGTCCGTTCAATTAGTTTTGCAGTAAGGAGATTAAAGACCAAGGCAGAAAAACATGTCTGCCATCTTAGTTTATTTGCTGTTAGCAATATTCCGTTTTTAGATCTGTTCACAAGCTGGTGGGTCTCTTTTCAGTTTGAATACCTCTTTATGATCATG
This sequence comes from Lutjanus campechanus, assembly GCA_027495735.1. Lineage (NCBI taxonomy): Eukaryota > Metazoa > Chordata > Actinopteri > Lutjaniformes > Lutjanidae > Lutjanus > Lutjanus campechanus. The sequence continues at coordinate 23,084 of JAJHUR010087018.1, forward strand.
CTTCTGGAGCTAAAGTCTTCAATTGTGTCTTCTAATCACATGGGTATATTTTGGGTTTGCCCTTGTGTCTAGTTTTTTTTGTAAGTGGGGCTGTTTGTAGCCTCAGATTACAGCATCTTTTAAACAGAACATGTACTCGCCATTAATTTATTTAAAAGTGTGTGTTTGAATAAAATGCTTAACATTTGTTTTGATGTCCAACGGTATGTAACAGTCTGAAGGGCCGGGCCTTGTGAATATTTGATGAGGAGTAGAAAGATTCCCCCTTAATGAGGTGCTTATCAGTCTGTTTAGTGTGATTTGGCAAGCTAATGCCAAACGCTCTGTGTGATGCAGCTTCAAACTGTTTAGACTCGGAGCGTATCCTCCGTAATGCTATCTGATATGCAGGTTTGTTTATCCTCTCCAACCTCATCCAGTTACGAGGGAATTCAGGAGGCCACTTGGCACAGATTTTGCTGCTTGGATCTTTGTAAGCAAAAGTGTCTGCTGCATTCACTGCGAGCTCTTCTGCACAGCTACCAAAATATCACCACCTCTGCATCCTCACCTAAACTAGACCCTGTTTCTTTTATTTATTTATTTATTTATTTTTTGTTCCTATACAGCTGAGGAAGTAGAGAGGCTGGCCGCCATGCGTTCTGAGTCCTTGGTTTCTGGCACCCACACTCCACCCATCCGTCGTCGGAGCAAGTTCGCCACTCTGGGACGCCTCCTCAAGCCCTGGAAATGGAGGAAGAAGAAGAGTGAGAAGTTCAAGCAGACCTCTGCAGGTACATGACTTTTTTTGTAATTCCACTGTATGTTAAAGATGCAATGTGTAAGAATTTTAGGTTAAACATGACATTATGTCAAAGTAGTCTGTGTAGTTTGTTGCAGAGATATCTACTGAAGTTAGCATGCTAACCAGCTAGCCTCGGCCTGTCTTGTTTTGTAAAAATACTTTAAACCTCAAGATGTGACAGTGTGTCACTGTAGTGTCCAGTCTGCCCTCAGTCCAGCAACATTGAGGTGGTGTTTATTTAAATGTATTTATTTATTTGAAAAAGGACAAAATACATTAATCAACATTGGAATTAATTCAAATGCACCTGAGTTAGCTACAGGCTTGTTTTCATTCCCTTTGCCAGATGTTCTTAATAATAATACAGTATATACAGTGGTTACAATAGTTTAAGACATACTAACGTGTTAAAAAAAAAAAACTTAAAACAGTTAAACTTAAGTATTAGAGACATACTATGTTGCGGGAAAAATCAAAAGCTGTACTCTAGCCAGGTTTGGCTCCATGGCCTCTGGAGGTCGGCGCTGACTGATGCCTGACCTACCTGTCGTGTCTCTCTCGCTTAGCACCTGAACCTGCCATGTCTTTGCCGTCTCCAGGGTCAGAGTCCCCTGTAGATCACCCTGGTACCGTAGACCTTATCGTCAAACTGGCCTATGTCATTCCCAGAAGCTGTGTTTGATCCCGGTCCAGCTGTGTTAACTGAGAGGATGCTGACTTTACTAGCTAACGGCAGCTACAGTTAGCCGCAGTTAGTGGTTACTCTGGTAATATGCTGCCCCCTAATTCTTTGGTGTATGAATTCGAAAAGTGGAAAATTCTTACATGTTGCACATTTTAATATAAGTACAGTAACACACACAGGTGTTGCACATATCATAAACAGCCATGGTTCATGTTAAGAAAAAAACATGAAGTCTCTAGGATCAGAGTCCTGGTCAGAACGACTGTCATTCCCAGAGGCTGTGTTTGATCCCGGTTCAGCTGTGTTCACTGAGAGGCTGCTCAGTTTACTAGCTAACATCAGCTACAGCTAGCAGCTATAGTTAGCAGCAGTTAGAGGTTATTCTGGTGATGTGTTGCCCACTAATTGTTTGGTGTATGAATTCAAAAGGTGGCCAATTCTTACATATGGCACCTTTTTAGTATAAGCACAAAAACACACATAGGTGACACAAGTATTATAAACAACCACAGTTCCTCTTATTTTGTACCCTGACTGGTGGTGGAAAGAAATGCAGAGCATATCCTTTGGCCATAAGAAAAAATATTAAGTTTCAGTCTCCAGGGTGATTTGAAAATGCGGCAAATTGATTCAGCAAAAGTGCAGCGTTGGAGTTTCATGTTTTGAGGTCTCTTTAGAGTTCCTTTGATCTTGCAGCCCAGTGTTGTCAGGGGCGAGTGAAGGACATGCTCTCTTCAGATGTGGCTGCTGTATTTATTTTCCTCGGCTGACACATCCTGAATTCTGCTGTCAGCCTGGTGGACACGAGGAGACACTTTGTCAGACTGTGTCTTGCGAGTTGGAAGCAGAATTCTCACTTTTGTGGAAGACGAGCTGTTGCGCAGAGACCTGAATCCGATCTGAGCGGGGACAGGATGTTCCTGCATGGTAATCTTATTAAATTAGCATTTTCCAGGAGTGAATTTGCTGTATGAATAAGTTTCTGTCTGATTTTATCACTTTGACCTAGTTTCTGCTCATGAAGTATTGTCAGGGTCGAGAGGGTGACTATGAAAATATATTCAGATACAATTACTAATTACCTATTAAAAAATATAGTCAGTACCCTAATCCAAGTATCACAATATTAAAGTACTGTAACTGGATTACTTTGTTTCTTTTGGATTACTTCAACTACTTCGTCACTTGTTCTTATACAAAATGTAAAATAACACTCATCTTATATTTTCCTTTTTTAATTTCTATAAAATTTGAAGACATTTGAATGAAATTTGAAATAATCTCATATTGTAATTGAGTTAACTCATTATATCTCAGCATTTGAGACCACAGTTGTGGGACATGAACAAATGCTTAAAGTTTTGTCAAATCGTGTTATTCAGTAATGCATTTTTACATCAGGAAGACATAACTTAATCTGTACTGTGATCTTGCCTCCCTTTTCTGATTTAAAGACAAAATAATGGTGAAATTTCCACCCAGTGAAGATTTGTTTTCACCAGTAGTCATGATAATGAATTGTCAACCATAAGATTAGCTGTTTTCACTCAAGACCAGAGTATCATTCTTTATTTTAAAATGCATTTTAAAGTTGTAAACCTCCTAATAATCCTGATTTCTACTAAATTCATCAGTAATCTGATCTTTTTTTCTGTAACACTAATTGTGTAGCTCTGTTACATGTAATCCATTACTCTTTACACCTGATATCTGGTCATCACTTTGCACAAGCACAAAATTGACTTTGTGGCTGATGTTACCTTTCAGTTAGTCTTTGACTGTTACTGTTCCCAGAGTGCTCTTTGCAAAGCGATATTTTTTGTAAGGCACAAAAATGCTGACGAAATCTATTTTTTGTTTTAAATTCTTGATTTTTTTAAAATGTATTTTAATAGAGTGTGTACTTGATGAATCATGGAGATGTTTTGTGTTCACTGGTACATTCATGTATGCTCTATGATAACAGCATCTCCCCTGTTGTGGTGAAGGACAATAATCAAGAGCTGAGCAACAAAAGGCCTTTTTGCTGTTACAATGGTGTTAATGCTCAGTGGAGTTGAGCAAAAAAGCGCTCTTCATCGCTTTTGTTATCTGCTTGTTTTGTATGCATGATGCTGCTGTCTCCAAATAATTCTTTCGCTTTTGTTCTGTTCAGTCCTTTTTGATAACAGCATGATGGTGGATTATGACCTACCACTATATCTCACTGGAGTGGCCTCTAAGTGGAATTTCTGCATCGTTTCAAGTTGTAGATGATGTGCAATCTTGCAAGAAGCACCAGTGATCAAGCAGGTTCCTCAGCCGCAGTGACGCCATTGCAACTAAACACGCTGTCACATCAATTTCAGCAAGAGGCATGAACCCCAAGTCTCACATAAGAGGAATGTAGCCTGCACTTGTGCAGCAGGCAGTGGAGGTGTAGAGGTCACACAAGCATCAGGCAGTGCAGTAAATTTGAATGACAGGACGTGGCTCAGGGATTTTTGAACCGTAGCGGTCAACACATGGACTGTTGCACCTAAAAGGAGATTTAAAGGAGCAGCTTTTAGGAGTTCAGGGGAATACTGACCGAATATGGCAGGAATGGTATAAAATATCCAGCCATATGTTGTCATTGGCACATAATCGCATCAACATAAGAAGCATTATCCTTTTGTTACCTTAGATCTTATAATTACACAGAAGAGCAGGTCCTCTTCCACAGAGTCGGCCATGTTTTACCGCCACATTTCTACAGCTCTAGAGAAGGCCTTTTGTTGGTGGGGGCGAGTTGTATTTAGTTGGTTGCAAGCAACCTCACTGATAATCGCCACTAAAACCTACACACTGATCCTTTAAAGCTGCTGTAATAAATACTTTTATGTAGCGCGTTTTAGCATTTTTAGACGAACTGTTTTGGTTTTATGGCACACACCGATCTGTTTCGTTTCACTCTTTGTGCTCTCGTCAATCTCTTTTCTAGCCACAGCAGGCATCAGTGAAAAAGCTATAAAAAACTCATTGTATGCTACCGGCTCAGAATTAAACGGCAGACAAAGTTAACTGCTGAACATAGTGGAGCATTGAGCAGCTAAAGAGCCAGATATTTTCCCTCAGACGTTGGTGAAGACCAAAACAGAGCTAGATAGAGTGCATATTGGAGTTTCTGTCATGTCAGAAACGTGACTCCAAATGAGTGCCGATGTTTAAGTCTGCTGGACGTAAATAGGCAACAGTTAGTACAGTTATCCTTTTTCACGTTATCCTTTTCAGCCAAACCATTGTGTCATGCCTTTATGGTGTTCATCTTTTGGATTTCCACTCCACAGTTAGTCCATTTGTGCCACAAACCATTAAAGGAAAACTTATGAAACTATATCTTGGTTCACTCCCATCAACCTCTTTACCAGCTGTCAACATTTATCTGTTTTCAGTGGAAGAAGGTCTGATAGACCCATTGTATGCTACCTGCTCAGTGTGAACCGGATAGACAAAGTTAGCTGGGGATCGTAGCCGAGCATTTAGTTGATTAAGAGCAAGAAAATCGGTGGAGATCAAAACTGAGCTACATATGGCAGATAGTGGGAACTACTGGGTTTATAACAAGTACAGTCTAGCCCTGCTCAATGTGAAAAGTGCCCTGAGATAACTTTGTTATGATCTGGCCCTATGCAGATAATAAATAACTGAATTTAATTGATAAAGGGAGAATTTCTGAGTTTTTGTCAGGTCTGAAATGTGACTCAAAATGAATGCAAATGTTCTGTATCTGCTGGATGTAAATGAGCAACTATTGGAACAGTTCACCTTTTCATGTAAGCTCTTTCAGCTTTATTAGACACTCCTCTTCAGAGTTTCCTTTACTCCAATTGTGCCACAACCCATTAAAAGAAAATGAACGAAACCAGATCTTTTACTGTATGGACCTGTAATAATTTTTTTTTTTTTTTTTTTAAATATCTGTGGTTTGAAAGTTTTGCATGTCATTTCTAGCCACTTTTTTTTTTTTTTTTTTTTTTTTTTTTTACAGTATTTGCAGAAATGGAGAGTAAGTAACCCTCACCTAATGCACCCTGTTGTTAGCTGGCTGTGTCAGATAATTTATTCCATTCAGATGGTTGAGCAGCTCTAGGCCTGGATCCAGCGGTATGCATGAATAGGTAACAACAGAGTGAAGTGTGGAGTGGATTTTGAGCAGGCATACTTGATGACATGTTCTACCAAAACCTTAAATCTGGGTAAAAAAAAAAAAAAAAATTATAAATGAAACTGATCACTTTCAGAAAGATGTTTAGTTATTGTTGGCTTGTTATCAGACCTACCCCAGCAAAGATATTTCAGTGTAATTATTCACATACTTTTAGTCCAAAACAAGCATTTTGTTGTGATGAAAGCTGTGTGTAGAGGAACAAACTTCAGCTTACCTAATCAAGGAAATGGTATCGACTTTAGTTGACCTGTAGCCCCACTATTGATTTGTGTTTTTTAAATGGAACATTGCACATAGTGTTCATTTGTCCTCATTGAAATCGTTAACACTAAGATGGCAGCCTGTTTATTACTATCCTTAAAGCCTGGAATGGAATGACCTTATTTTAACCGATATGAGAAAGCTGCATCCACATAATGACCAATGTTTGACTTAATTTATTGTTCTAATACTTAGTCAGCTGGCGGCTTGAGCTTGAACTCCCCAGAGGGCATTGTTAGTCATTTGTCAACCTGTTGCTTAAACAAACAGGGAAATTGAGCTGTATGGTAGCTTTTTACATTCATTAGAGACAAAGGTATAGTGGCGACTCCTGCTGCACTCCTGTGATCTTGGACCGTGTAGTGTCTTCTTGTCTCTGCAGATGTCTTACTGTTGATTATGTTTCCTGTGTCGGTGGGGAGCAGACCAGCCACTGGGCATGCAGATGTTGTCGATGATAATTGGACACCGTGCACAGTGGAGGATTATGAATGTGTCGTGATATTAAGCAGATGAAGGCCAGCTCTGGGGGACTGTACTCTTCACCTCAGGAAGGAAGGAAGGAGTGAGGGGAGGGCCTGACAGTTGGATGTCTTGTCATGCTGTCTTATCGTGCGCAGTACACTCGTGTAGTGAACCCGCATCACAAAGAGATCACACGAGGCAGAGCTTCATCAAAGGAACATGCATGTGGTAGTCTGATGTTATCTTCATTTTTAATTCTAATCTCATTAGTTAGCAGATTCCCTTGTAAGGAGCAGTTCCCTGCCTGTTTATTAGCATAAATTATAATAAAAATCACAGGTTTACTAAAACAAATGTCACTTTACAAACCTGTCGTATACTTTTGTGTGTATCATGGTTTCATTCCACCATATCCAAGCTTCCGAGCTTTAACGCTTGAGCTTCTCATTGATAAAAGACTCCATGAAAGTTTTAATACAGTTTTTGTGAGGCTCAGGCTGAAGAGAATTGCCTCGGTAAAAGCCTCCACTCTGAGCTACTGAGCCTCGGGGCTGGTAGGATGTGTTCTGACTATCTGGGTCACTTCGCAGTGGAATATATTCTCTCTAAAAAAAAACTAAGTGTAGTGTTCTCAGATCAATACAGGCTATACTCAGATATGCCAGTTTCATTTAATATGCTCTCAGCTGCGTCTCCCCGATGAGTGTCTAATCTTCTCATCTTGGTGCAGACTGAGTGGCTGGAGCGTTGGACACTGTTTGGGCCGTGGTGGACCGTCCAAAATAGAACTTGGTTGATATTCAAGGTGACTTAGAGGACAGTTTCTCGTACTCTGATATGAAAGATTGCTTTGTGTTCTTTGGTAGTGTGATGGCTATAATAAAGTTTGCTTAATATTTCACTTGGTGTACCTCGGCTTTACACGCACATTCACACAGATCTGACAGCTGATGATTTGCCATTCTGGATCAAAGTTAAATATTTGGAGTGAGTGGCAGTTTTTATCCGCACTGAGGGTGTTTTTTGTCTTTTTCTGTATGGCCCTCTCAGGACCTTCCTGATGAAATGAACATGAAATTCCACTTCTTCTTGAACTCTATTGATGTCTTCATTAAATATTAAACGAAATGTTGTTTTTTTTTGCAAGACCAGCCAGTGTTTTAACTCCTGACGCGATGCTGGGCTCAGTGCGGGAACCGCTGTGTTCACTAACAAGTCCGTCGTCTTCTTTTGTTTCATGAACACACAATATCTGTCAAATTTCAAGACCTACACTCACAAATGCCTTGGAGTTAATGGTATTACGTAACTGTGCGCATCCCATGGCACAGCAGTTATGTCATAAAGCTTTGAGTAATTACTTTTCATTTTGGATGAAACAGCAGTATAATCCCTGAACATATTACAGCGCTGCCAGCCTAGCAGCAACCTTTAGCCCTGGGCATTCCCTCTCTGGCAAAGTGAAGTGGCGCTTATTATTAAGAGATTTGTCATTTTGATGAACATTGAGTCTGTCAAGCAAAGGTCTGACAGTTGAATTATGTCTTCTTCTTTTTTTTTTTTTTTTACAAACAAGTCATAAAAGTGTAATTAAAACTGACTTCATGCAGGGTTTTTGGTGCCAGAATGAAGTATCTTTGATGAATTTGTATTTAATGAAGGAAGATGGATAGTGAGTGAAAATATTAGCCTCATTGTAATATGTGTTTTTGTTTTATAGCCTGACTTTGCCAAACTAATTTGCTCAGTTTATTTTTAATTTCCAAGGGGAGTTATCAACGGATGTAACTCATAATGACTGTGGAAGCAACTGGACAGACCTACAACCAATCAGAGCAACAAAAAGTATGCCGTTGAAAAATATCTTGATCAATCAATCAAACTTTATTTATATAGCACTTTTCATACACATTAAAATGCAGCCCAAAGTGCTTCACAAAAAAAAAAAAAAAAAAAAAAAAAAAAAAAAAAAAAAAAAAAAAAAAAAAAAAAAAAAAAAAAACAAAA
>JAJHUR010087020.1:0-24612 GCA_027495735.1 Lutjanus campechanus
CGTAGAACAAAGACAAACCTCTGCTTCCCTGTGGAGGAGGAGAGAGAAATCACTCTGTGAGTCATTCAGGAAGAGTGAAGATGACTTGACGTTAGAGGAGAGTCAGAACCCTGCAGCACCGGTGTGGTCGCTCCCGTTCTGTCCTGCACTCTGGCCAGCGTGAGAGTCATGTCTGCGTCTGTAGCAGAGGTGAACCACTTGAAGCCGTGGAGTTTGTATGAACCGTCTGTCTGAGGAACAGCCACCGTCTCTGTGCCAGTGCCTGAGGACATGAAAGACATGATGCATTACAATAGTTAATATCTTATTCTGCAGAACAAATTCAGAGAGTAGCAACTGTGAGTGTTTAAATAAGTTTCCTCAACAGATAATTCAAGTCACAACAACTAACAATCGCTGGGACATAAATGGATGTTGTAACACAGTAATAATAGAGGTTTTCTTTATGATACTGTTTTACGAAAGACAACTGTGAGTGTCACTACTGACCCACATCAGATCCCCCCTGTCTTTCTGTCATCCACTGTCCAGATGTCCAGAAACGTTCAGGCTGACGGGTGGTTAAACGACTGTAGGCCTCATCTACCGGCCACGACACACCTAAAGACTTCACATACAGACAGAAAATCACCCACAATCTTTACAAGCTCAGCAAAAATTCAGGTTACTGTGAGAAATTAGGTTAAAAAATAAAGTGCTTACATGCATAGCAATCATGTGACTACTGTAAAACCCACATTTACATGCAGCTGTTCTGTAATTATATTTCTATCCTACACTCTTAGAAATAAGGGTTGAAGAACTCTTTCAGCAAGGGTTCTTTGCACCAGAGTACAAAAGGGTTCTCGGTAGAACCCCTCGAGTGGATTCTGGATAAAACCCCTGGAATAAAAAAAAGTTATCAATCGAATCCATGGTGTGTGTTCTAGATAAAAAGATCAAAAGGTTCTCAATGTGTTCTACATAAAACCCTTGGCATAAAAAAAAATCTCAGTAGAAGAACTCACTTGTTGGCTTCTAGATAAAAACCTTGGGATATAAAAAGGTTCTTGGTAGAATCCCCTGCATGAGTTTGTTGTTAGAAGGTGGAACACTTCTGAATAGAAGCCCCAGAGAGGGTACCAGGTGGAGCCATTACACCACAGAAGGGTTCTCTGTAGAACCTCTCATAGGTCGTGTTTTAAATGTCCAATTATTGACTTTTCTGCGTTGATCGATTCTGACAGACCTGGATGACTTTAGCAGCTCCGTCAGTCATAGCCAGAGGACACGTGTAGAGACCAGAGGAGGGAGAGAAGATGTACAACTTGATCATTTGGTGCACACGACTGGAACACACACACACACACACACACACACACACACACAGTTTTATCCTGTTAGAAACTGGCGAAAAATTTAAGTGAAATGTGAACTGAAAAATGAAGTACAAAAGTCTCCCGACCTCCACTCTCCAAATGACCTCTCATAGCCGATGGCGACCAGCCCTTCCTGCGCCGACAGGTCTTTCATGCGTTTCCACGCCGGTGAGGTCACAATATGGTCCACTCTGCGACCCCAGGGGTCAAAGTGCACCAATCGGGGAGGAGTAACCTCACACTCTCGGCCCCACCCGTCCACCTCATTGGCCACACGCTCTCCAAACGCACACAAATCTGAGAAAGCTGCCTGTGAACAAGTACAAACACAAACATTCAAGTTGCCACAATTTCAATCGTTTGAAATAATAGAAGATGGACTGTGGAAAAAAACTTTGCTTTCTTATTGGCTGTTGTTTTGAATTAGACTTTTCTCCTTTTAATCTTATGCTCCCAAAACAAAGCATATAGGCGTTTTTTGACAATCATCTCTACAAATGAATGCAATTACTGTTAAGCAGATCAAATAGTAGTGTTCTAATTATTTAGAGCTTTATTTTAGATTTAGGGTGTACATTTTCTATAAAATATAATACTTTTCAATTTCATGTAATTTTATATAACATCGACATTTATTGGAAAAAAATTGGGCAACTCTGATTTAAAAAATTTGCGAACATATGTTGCAGCAGCAAAATTAAGAGAACAATTATCATCAGACAAGTAACTGAGGTTTTATTAAATTAAAAAGACAAAACATATTTTTAAAGTATTTGACTAACAGCCTTTTTACCCTACTTTGCACATGCTGAACTGTTTTTTTTTTGTTTTTTTTTTGCAGCTTGTCAATATCAAACTTGTTAGCAGAATATCAAATAAGGCTGCAACTAAAAGTTATTTTCATTATTGATTAGTCTGCTGATTATTTTCACGTTAAATCGTTCAGTCTGTAAAATGTCAAAAAAAATAAGTGAAAAATGATCATCATAATTTCCCAGAGCTTAAAGCTCCAACCAACAGTTAAAAACCCAAAGACACTAAAACAACTAAAATTTCAGCCTTTCTCGGGCATTGGGCAGGGTCCATATGTAGGGCTGTTTTGGCTCATTTCTGTATAGTTTATTTCCTCCTCACCTCCTCGGGCAGGTGTCTCCTAAGGTATCCTCTGAGCAATGCGTCTTCTAGAAACGGGTTCTTCAGCACCGGCCTCTCCTGGAAGAAAGATCCAATCTTGGCTCTGGAGAACGGCAGGTGGCCGGATGCTGCCTCCCACAGCTGTTCTTCATCAGACCTTCTTGCGCCCGGCTCAGCTACACTGGCTGATCTGACGTGGACGAGCGGTCGAGGAGCATCACGCCACAACCTGCAGCAGCCTCCAGCTACACGGCGCTTCAGTAGGGCTGAGCACACCGACATGGCTCAAGACCTGCAGTCTGGGGTGAGAATGGAGAAGATGAGGTGTTCAGATGTGTGAAGGCACATTACTTGGTTTCATTCAGTCAGTAATTTACAGGATTATCTAGATATTTCATTCAATATTGTGACATTTTTGGCTCATTTGTGGGCTTGTAGAACTTCTCTCTCATTCATCTACATATTTTGAGGATTTTTAGTGACCTCACATATCTCAGGTTTCAGTTTTCTGCCAAAATTTGCTTTGCTTTTAAAATTGAAATGTCACAGTAGCACTCAGATTCAAGCAGATGAGAATCACACCTCATTTAATCCATCACCAACATATAGTGTTTCAGGCTTCATGTTTACATTTGCAGGGGTAATATTAATACTTACACCCCAACAAAACACTGTTTGATAGCCACAAATGACAACATGGAGCATTAAGCTCAGGTTAACATCTCTAAATTATTAGAACCCACTCGGCTGATATTGGCCTATCACAGTTATATCAGACTTTATAGGAAAACTTTTTTTTTTAACAGAACATAATGCTATATTGTATTTGTATGCATACATGTTTGGACACCCTCCTCATTCAATGCCTTTCCTCCCTTTTTTTGTTTAGATAAAAAATGATGGCTTCTTTGTAGGATCTAAAATACCAAACAGCAGAAAACATTTGCACATGAGTTAACAATAAAAAGCAAAAAGACTCTTGCCCACTGTCTTCTGCACTTACAAACAAAGATATATTGACAACTATGTTATTAAATCTTTGATTGCAAGTGTATAAGACACTGGGCAATAATCTTTTATATTATATTAATAAAGTTTGTTCAAATGTAAAATATCCCGCCATCATTACAAAAAGTCTGTTCATGTATATAGTCTGTATATACTACTCTGATATATATACTTGGTCAGAGCTGCAACAATCCTGGGTGCTGTTACTTGCTCGTAATTATTAATATTTTTGGCAGAATTTTATGAATTCAAACGTGTGCTAAAATTTCCACATAATAGTTTGTATATCTTAAAGCTGATATCTTAAAATGTACAGAAAAAATAAAGTTATAACTGCTCAGCCAGACTCGGGCTGACCGAATAAGTGGGTCAAAGTTCATTTCATTCCGTTGTCCTGTTTGTACAGATATTAGCTTTCCATTTGGATCAGTCATTTAATTTAATTTTGTGTAATAGTCAATACAAGAAAAATACTCAAATTGTGCAAGTTATTGTCACTACACGACCCGAAGTGACCCGTAGTTCTGCACTAACAGTTAGCTAGCTAACATTTACGAGGCTTTTCTAATCAGTTTTTATTTGCAATCATTTTTAGCCTATTTATATTGATAACTGCTTTGATAACATCAAACCCTCTTTATGTTAAATTAATAAACTTCATGGATAATGTAATAAAAGAAAGACAAGCGACCTTACCTGACGTTAGCCTGTTAGCCCGCGGCAGTGTTTACATTCACCACAGCTGCAAACGCTGGCCTTCAAAATAAAAGCCCCATTTCCTGTTAAAGGGTCCGTTAACTCAAATGACATAAAAACAGTAACTTAAACAGGTATACAGATAAGTTTTAATTTTGTTAGATTTTGGAATATCCATTTCTCACAGGATTGAAAATGTACAGTAAGAAAAAAGGAATGCAATAATGTAATAATAATGCTATAATAATACATGCTTGACAGATTTGGTCAAAGCTATAAACCTTTAATATAGAGCATATAACTTGCATAAACCACAGGTTATATGAAGTTCTTTTAAAAATACAAAAATGCTCAATCATCAGTTATCTTATTGGCATCAGCCATGAGACGCAGGTGATCACCAGTTATTTATAACGGGTTATTGATATGCTGGGTAATTCAATCAACACACTGTCAATAGCTAAAAAAAACATATATGGCTGATATCTTTTTTATTTATTTTAGGTGAATATAGCCTTCAAAAATTGTACTTACTGGGACTGATATTTAATGGATTACTTTTTTACTTTTACTGAAGACTAGAAAATGTAAATTTCCCACAAGCGCTGTGGTTCTCAAACTGTGGGGCATCAAGCCACTGCAGGACAGACATGGATGACCAAGAAAAAAACAACATGAAGTGAAACTAAAATGAATATGATTTATGTTGGGAAAATAAAGAAGAATTTGCTGAGGCTGTCATGGTGACAGAGATTCAACTTAGATCCTTTTTTTAAATCACTTGCTTCCCCTGTCATTGTTAGTTAATGACTGATTAAAAAAAACTGAGGGGCGTGAACTTTATTTGGTTTCTGCAGGGGAGCGTGCCAGAAAAAGTTTGAGCACCACTGTACTAACAAATACTTTGTTACTTGGTGTATACAAACGAATCAAAATAGCAGACATACATTCATCAAAGGTGTTGCTGAACCGGTTTTATTGTTCTAAGTAAAGATTTGTCAAAAATACAGAATCCATTTGTTCCAATCAGAACAAAAAGACAGAAAGCATGCACCGTTTAATAAAACATTTCCATGACATGTTAAAAATCTGTTCAAAAGGAAGGACACAGGCACTAAATAATTATGAACACACAACTTTTGCATTTAAATGAGATTTTTTTTCTTCTTCCAAAAATAAACACAGAACAGTCATAGCTTAAATTCAGGAGGGATATGAGGGAATAATCATACTGATAAAACCCAGTAAAGTAGTTCTTGTTTGTGGGTGTGACGCAGCACCCAACAGTAAAATATTAACCTGGTTTGCTCTCAGACCAGGATGGAGGAAGGTAATGGGCAACACTGAAGTGTTTTAGTGTAGAAAAATAAAAGTTAATGTTTAAGTACAGGCTGCAGCACTGTGCACACTCGGTGTGTCTTATTCTCACTGGATGATTAACCAAAATGGGGAAAAAATGTAGTCTGCAGTTTGTTACAGCAATGAAATTATTCAACTATATAAAGGGAGGATAAACTGTATTAAACCTACACAAACTATTTGAAAGGTCGATCAGGATAGGATGGCTTAAACATAGATTAACGTATATAAGCAGGTATATAAAAAGGACTAAAGAGAAAACCACAGCCCAGAAGGCTACGCAACAAACACCAGAGATCCCGCCTCAACTCAAAGAACTCACTGGTGCTGTCTAAACGCTGGAACAATCAAAAATAAAAAGGTCAAACTTATGACAATCTGACTTAACAAGGGGAGGGATCAACAATGAAAATATCCCCAAATATTCACAGCCAACTTCATACATACGCATGAGTCCCCGGGGAGCCGTCAGCAAGTTATGGCTGGAATGAAAACTGCCAGTCTGTTAATGTGCATGTCCTCCTCTCTCTTTTATATTCTCTTTTTTTTTGTATTCTTTAATCACCCTTGGTAAGGAGGTCCTCTATGTAGGCATCAAGCTCGTCATCTGTGTTTATGTCAATGTCCTAAAAGTGTAAAAAAACAAAAAGCAATTTTATTTACTTGCTAATCTATAAAAACAGCAGTAATTATATGACAAAGATTCCACTTGACAGACAGATGAAGGGGACCTGTATACTTTGAACCAGTGCAGATGAAGTCTTACCTCTTGTACTTTTTGCAGGAGTGCCACAATGTTTGTTCTTAGTTTCTGTAGTTTCTCATCTGCCTCCCTCAGTTTGATCTCATTGCTGTTGCTCTTCTCCTCCACAGCTTTGGCCCTGGCATCAGCTCTGCTCTGGTACGAGTTACACAACGACTGGAGACCTGATTCATACTGCTGGAAATACTCTTTCTAAAATGGAGAGAGGGAAACACATTAATAATCAATACTCTGGGCAAGCAAATAAAATAAAAAATACACACACACAGAGGTAAACATGTCCTATTTCCTGCTGCATTCTCTTCTATTCTATTGCTTTAAAATCAAAACTATATTATTGTTTTTTGATTTTAAGTTCAATTCCAGCCTAAGGATCAATCTATTTGAAAATCTATTATACATCTCACCAAAGGGAAGGCCACCAACTCCTCAGCGGTCATGCTGTTAACATCGTCCTTTGGAATCCGAAAAGCCGGAGGGAAGAAGTAACGCAACATCGTCCTGCAAACATGAACAGCACAGTGAACCACACCGCAGTAATGTGAGACTCCACTCTAGTGTATTTTGGCAATTTTATATTTCTTTTTTTCCCGAGAATGTTAATTAACTACCCTGTTTGGCAGTTATTTTTAATAACTTTTGAGCTTTTTTTAACTTATCAAACAAGCAGTTACACACTGCTTCACACAGCAGACATAGAATAACGGATCATGGCACATTTGGCGCATCTCCTCTACTTCAACTTCATCATAGATCAAGAACACATTTTATTTCTTCAGCTATGAACGTGGTCTGCAGACCACAGGTACCCTAGAGGTGATCTAACAGGATGTGACTATCATTTCCTGTATATTCTGTGAAAACTTGACCGCAGTTTTTTGTCACCGCCTTCTGCTGCGACCGCCTGCTCACGTCTACTTTCCAGGCAAGCCACAATTAATTTCAAACGAGCCTACTGTTAACTTAAAAACGACAGTTGGCACTGACTAAAGTGGGACTTTAAATGAAGAGTGAGCCCTGGTCGCTGTTATTTACAAAGTGGATGGTGACAGCATCAGTTCATCAGCTCACCTCAACATGGTGACCAGACTATCAGTCACCTCTCGACTGGTTCCTGGCTGAGTCGTGTCTGGCTCCATGGGTGCCGGCCCCTTCTCGGTCTCCTGTTGAGTGTCAGGTGTCTGAGAGATCGGAGATGGCGGCCTCATCAACCGGACTTCATCACTACCCTTAAACACCCTTCACAGACACACAAGAACAGGATATTAATTATCATGTCAATAAAAAGTGCAGTGAATGCAGCGACAGACACCGTCTCTTACCATCGGTCTTTCGGGGTGGATCTAGGTACATAGTCAAACTTCACTTTCCAGCGAACACTCTGTTTATTTGCCTCCACTGCGATGACTTTGCCTGTGAACCACTCCTTGTTGACACGTACTTCAACCAGCAAACCTTTATCTGTGAAAGATAAACACACAGAAAGCTCTAAATCTAGGAGGAATATCTATCTAAGTGCGTTACATGTGTAAAGCGGCCCATCATCTCACCTTTCTGAGCATTTTTAGTGTCATTCTCCGATTCCTGCTGGGAGGACTTCTCAGATGCCTGTAGAAATAAATCAATCATTACCACCAACACAGTCAGAGAAAAACTTTTTTACTGAAAAGGAGACTACAAGAAACGATGCATTCCTGTTAATGAAAAACGTGAAAGTCCCAGGTATTGGGTTAAAGTGGCATGCTTGATTGCAGAGTTACAGAAGAAGATGTCAACTTGTGTTTCAGGAGAGGAGAGTGTTCGACGAGAGAATAATAATGTGACACTACACCCAGATGAGTTGAAATTTTTTATAAAGATTGTTAGAAGATGTGAGAGCAGATGCAGCTCAGCTTTATTTGAGGGTAGGAGAGAGAGGGACCAAGTAAAGCTACCTTTGCTTTAGCTCCATGCGGTGGCACAGAAATGGGTTTAGAGACAGATGTTGGTGTGGCTGGTGTCTGCCGTGTAGGAGTAGAAACTCCTTTCTTCTCAGGCTGTAAGTGTGTGTTAACCTGCAAAGTCAACAGCAGAGGGACTCTGATTGGAGGTTCAGTTACCTACTTGACAATCAAGGACTGATGGTCAAGTAGGTAGTCTGGAGTCGAACTCCAGAATTCAGGACTACATAGTTCTGTGTCTTCACGTTTCAACCACCTGTGTTCTAACACGTACAATGTGTTTAGAAGAAAACTCCCTTTTTCTTTAAGCAGTGCTACGCTTTGGGTTGGTAGTATTTGAAAACCTGGAAATGAAACTAAACAATCAACCATCTTTCTCCAGAATCACTTATGGCACCTTAAATGCTCAGATGATAGTCAACAGACTGCACAATATTGCCACAACGGAGACTCTTCATTGCTCCACCTTTGCACCTTTTTTTACACTGAACCAAACAACGCTGCTGTAAAGCCGCCCCAGTGTGTGATTTTAGACAGAATGCTGGTATTGTAAATGAGCAAATGCAACACAAAAGAACATTGTTGGCGTTTTGAGTGACGACCGCACTGGTCAACAAGTGATTCTGCTCTTCTGTTCTTTCCTAATCATATGCAGAGCTCATGAATTTATAACATGAAAGCTTTTTATGTGTTGCTCAGTAAATGGGACATCGCTGATTCTGCAACAACAAAGTTAAAGTTAAGGATCGGCTCGTGTGATGATCAGTGGAAGGGAAAGGAGTTGCTCTCCTGCCTGCATTTGAGTGTATATACTGTATCTGGAATGTGTGTTTCTCTTGCTCTCTGTGTAAGACACAGCTCACAAATATGTGGAATAAGTATGCAATTCAAAAAACACAATCACAAACAGCAGTGAGCGTGTAACTCATCCCATCCTGCCAGCTCACCCTACAACACAGACATCGATTTGGCTCTGCTACTTCCTCCGCAGACCAAACGGCAAGGCAGAAGAACGGAGCAACAGTCCCGCCTTGAAGAGGCTGCATAAAGGGCTGATGAAACATTTTGTCACAGTACTAATGTTCTGTAAAGCTGAATATAGTTGCATTCCATTTTTCCCCCATTTTATACATCTGGCTCAACATGATAAAAGGCAATGGGCAGTTACAGCCTATATATGCACACATGGAACAACATGTGCCTTTATTACCACACTTTAGTTGCTGTTTATGTTCAGATACTAAAAAACAACAGGCCAGAATTCAAGTAACACTCAAAGTGAAGGCGGAA
This sequence comes from Lutjanus campechanus, assembly GCA_027495735.1. Lineage (NCBI taxonomy): Eukaryota > Metazoa > Chordata > Actinopteri > Lutjaniformes > Lutjanidae > Lutjanus > Lutjanus campechanus. Next base: position 9,549 of record JAJHUR010087020.1, read on the forward strand.
AGGCAACAAGCAGCTGAAGAGACAGCACCACACAACATCACAGCACAGTCCTCACAGCATGTTGCGTAGCCAGAGTAACACATGCAGGCTAATTCACAAGACTCAGTTTAACACGTGAATAGTTTGTGCATCATTACTAAAGCTGCCATTTTATTCTGTATGCGTACATTTTGCAGCATTAAAGTAAAAGTCTACTCTGACGTGTGGATTGTGGGTGTTTACCTCGTCCAACTTGCCACGTTTGGGAGGCGTGGCCTTCTCTACCACTTTCCCACGGTTAGCAACTGCTGCGGCCATCTTGGATTTCTTTGTCTGCGGTTGTTCCTCTTCACTTTCCTCCTCGCTGTCCTCTTCCTCCTCTTCCTCCTCTTCTTCTTCCTCTTCCTCCTCCTCACTGTCCTCCAGCTCTATGATTCTCTTGCGTTGTCCAGCAGCTGCTGGTTTGGCTGCTGGTGTTTTGGCGGGGGTCTACGCGAGAAGACAGATATAAAAACTATTTCACACTGTTTTTTGGTGAGTGTATGTTGACTGGCCAACACATGAGCCAATGTGGCACCAGCATCCGCCATTTTTAAAACCCAAAGTTGAAGCTGGAAGCATAAACAACAGCTCAGAATTATTTTTTTTTTAAATAAAATCGAAATACGATTTTGCAACCTTATAAACTAAACTTGCATTATCTCCTTTTAAACTCCATTATAATCATAAAACCCAAAACAGACAGCAGAAGTGACATTGCTCTGCCAACTGCTGACCAGCTTACATCACCTTAAGGATCCTATTCCAAAAAAACGTCCCTGCAGACGTGTAGTCGTCTGAGTTCCTCTTCAAAGAGTCCCCAGAACTGTCTAAAAACACCTATTAAAAACCATCCCACGGTACTCTGAGGAATACTTCATAAAACTGTAACTTACCCGTGAGCTGCGGCTGGGTGGGGGTGTTTTGGCAGTAGCTTTGGGTACAGGCTTTGCTACAGGTGGAGGAGGCTTTGCTGCAGCTCTGGACCTGGATGGTTCAACTCTGGGCGGTGGAGGGGCAGGTGGTGTTCGGGTGGGGCGCTGAGAAGCTGCACGAGGTGGAGGGCCACTCGGGGCATTTTTGAGGTGAGCTGGGAGTGGTGGGGAGCGTGGACGTGTTGCGGACCTTTCAGAGGACCTTGTTGCCTGAACCAAACCAGGTGAAAAAGAGACACAAATTACACACATACAAATATATTTTAAACTAAAAAGAATAACTTTTCATACAGTATCTTCTCTCATTTTTCTACACTTTCTATAAATGACTGCATATTCTGAGATGTGCTTTAAAACATTTCCAAGTCTGAAGACATATTATAAACAGTAAGTTCCCTGTTATTGCCCTTATTTCCAGTGATAATGCAAGTGTAAACTCATATTACTGGTAACAGATAAAATCAACGTTTATAAAACCACAAGCAGCACAGTACAGGGGAGTTTGTACCTGAGAGGAGCTCTCTGTTGGTTTCATGCTGACCTCCAGCGGTAGCTTCTTTACATCTGCTGCAGATTTGATGGTGTTGGTTTTCTAATGGGAAAAAATATAATTTATTATGTCCTGATGTGCACAAAAGAGTGAGACAAAGTGACAGAGAAGGGAAAGACGAGATACCTGCAAGGCCTCTAGTTTTTCCTGCTGCTGTTTGATTTTCTCTGCCAGCTCTTTCTGCTTGTCTTCAGCTGTCAGCTTGTCTTTCTTCAGAACACCACATGGCAAATTCTGTTTCTGCTCAAGAGCGTCACACCTGAAAACAAAATACACATGTAACATGTAGAAACTCTGCAGCGATCACAAAACAGCACTGTTTTGAATAACTCAACTTATACTATAGCGTGAATTGCAATTTTAAAGACGTCCTATTAAACATTCTCGGTCTGTGCACCTGTCCTGCTTGCTGTCGGGGTTCATGAGACACACCCAACTGTCCGGGTAGCGTTTGTCCACAGCATCCATCTGGAATGGCAGCGTTCTCCACTTTAAACACTTATCTGAAAATAAAGAGTAGTAGAGGTCAGTGTAAGTTTCCTAAGATACAGTTTGAGTGTGAATGTGTGTTTTGTGTTGCAGGGATATGTAACGTACCACACTGAATAGTAAGTGGTATCTCCATGGCACGGCGTCTCTTGTATCTCTGCTCTGATGATGGAGGCGCAGACCAGCTGGCAGACAGATATCCAAATTCATCCCAGAACTTCACTATGCCTTTCTGAGCTGCATAAGACACAGATATGTTATTTCCTAATTTTCCTGACATATTCCATCCTTAAACTCAATCCATACAATAGAGAAGCAAGTGATGCATATTGAAGTGATACAAAATATACGTGCTCCCACATGGAAAAGGACGAGGACTGCTTGGGAATTGGATTAATCTTATACATGTAAAAGAATTTCACCGGCTACATTATTCTAATGATAAGCTGTTCAACAATCTATCTGTCCGTTCATCCAGACTGTCCCAGATGATGGTCCTGTTCATCCCCGACTGGCTTCTTAAATTATAACTTAGATAATATGTTTCAATGAGGGTGAATATATTATATTAATATCTGAATAGTCTGCTAAAGTAACAGCTACTGATGAGTAACTGCAGTTTGAAAATGTAACATTAATCAATGCTTGGAATCCACTTCAACTAAAACATTAATTTCAACACTATATACTGGGTCATGTGGTGGGAAAATGATATGTTGAACTTTGTACTTTGTATAAACTGGCCTGATTTAGCCTGGAATGAAAAGGGAGACTAATTGGTTATTCAACCTTGAACACACAACTGTCCTCCTTTATTGGACGGACAACTTCTGATAGCACTCAGTACATCCTGACTCAGTGTCCTTTGTCTCTTTGCCCTATAAAATGGATGCACATTCTTGACTCATTATCAGCCTTCTACTACGCTCTGTACCCTGATCCTTTGCAAAGTATTATTAAAACACCACAAAGACAACTTTGGTCATTCTGAAAATCATATTTCACACAATGACCACAGTTCAAGGTCAGACTGCTGTGTCTTCCTCCTACTCCCTTCTTTGCTGTTGCAGCTCCAAGTTTTCTCTGTCTTGATGTGTTGCGAACAAAGTTGTAGTGAACAGCCTTCCCACAACACGTTTTCATTCACAGGTATGAGTTAGTTAAAATTTCATTCACCCATCACTGTGTGTCAGATTAAACTGGTCAGAGTGCACAACGCCGTGTGATGCCTGGGCATGACGCATGTGTTGTTTAGTGCACACAGACAAAGACAGCAGCATAGAAGCAAGTAGAGAACCAAGGTGCACTACACAACTGAACGTTGTTCAGACAGACAGTTCTGCTCTTACAGCCTGGGTCCCTTTGCCTTTTTGTAAACATGTCTGTACTTGTTTCTTACTGCAGCTCTGCAGGTGTATGAATACTAGGGGTGGTCCCAAGGGGAAAAAAAAGAAAAAGAAAAAAGACATTGATGATTTTACCGTTCTGTTAATAAGACCTTGAGCCAACATTTTTTCAGTCAAATCTCTGCATCTTCTTTTGTTTTAGCTGCATTATTGTATAGAGCAATGCAGAAGCAACAGTGTGGCAGGCTGCAAATTTAACAAACAGAGTCTCGAAATGACCACAAGTCACAAAACTCACTGTGATGAAAGCAGACAACGTGACAGAAACACCAGGCCGTGAGGGAAGCCACAAGAAACCGGATGGCCTAAGAGTTCACGTCCATTCAAAGGGTTGATATTAAGGCTTTACCTTCTGGTTGTGTTAAGAGTGCTGAGGTTTGTATAAACTGAAATTAGTGCATGTAGCTACTGTCTCAACTAGTTTTTTAGTTACTATCCAAAACTTGAAACCATTTCTTCATTCGTCCAACTGTCTGGTTTATCAGAGGAGGGTTTCAACATGAAACTGTTTCTACAAACTGGAGCAGAGTGATTTGATATTTTGTAAGGGTTGGTGATTTTCTTATTTGAACTGTGCAGGTGCAGGTCAGGTGTTGGTGACAAACTGAAATCCAGCAATTCCGAGAAACTCACCAATGTTAGTGTCTTTCCAGTACTGAGCTAAATGTTCTCCCATGGATTTCAGTAAATGTCGATACTCCTTAGCGTCTGCAAAGTCTTGTTTGTTGTGGGTAGGCTCTAGTACTAAATATGGAACATCCACTACTCCAACCACACCTCCACAGGCCCTAAAACACAGAAATCACATAACTGTAAAATATATTTCTTAATCATTCAAATACTGTGACTTTTCAGTCTCCATGTGCACATTACTCACATGCCTCCCTCCAGCTGGGGCCCGGTCTTCTCGTACATCTTGATGAGACGAGAGCAGTTGTACACAAACATCCCGTCCAGGTCCCTCTGTTCTATGTTTACCCCAAATATAAAGTTCAACTCCTTGGGCTCTTTTAATGCTCTGAGGAACAAGAAAGTGTTGGATACTGATCAGGAACAAACAGACAAAGCCCGGCAAAGTGATTTAAAGTGTTGGGTTGGGCAGCAATCTTTTCATGTTACTATTCTAACAAAATAGCTCCCAGGAGGAAAAGAGAATTAACAGAACATATACATGACACATTTGTACAAAAATTAGGGATGAATGAGATCATATCTGTATGTATCTGTATCTGTTCAACCAACTAAATCATCTGTATCCATAACTGGAATGGGCAGGACTTAATAGGACGCGGGTGGGACTAAATGGAAGTTGTTACTTTATGCCTGAAACTGATACGTGTTGATCACAAGTTGCTATATTTATTATTTATTAGAAAACTAAACACAGAACTGCACCAGAATTGAGCTTCAGAGCAATGTTTTCTATCACCAGAGATAAAGATAGGATTGATTACTTGGCTAAAACAGGTATCCAGTGCAGATAATGTACTTTTTCTGATTGCGAGTGTCAGAGTAAACTGTGTCAATATCCATATGCAGGATGAAGGAAAACCCTCATTGGGCTGCCAATACTGCACGTGTTGTGTTCACAGATTCACCGAAGTTTATTTATTCAAGTTTATAAAAAAAGCCAACTCATACTCTTGTGCTAAAAATGCTCTGAAGCTAAATTCTGAAGCTGTTCTGTATTTTTTAAATAAATAATAACCTTCTGATCAATCCATATAAGTCTCAGGCTTAAATCAACTTCTAAATCAAACAAAAAAATAATTTTAGCCATTTGTTAATCTGTAAATCTGGTCATATACAGTCTATTTCTTGCTATACAAGATAATCATACTTCTGTTTGGCTTCAAGAATCCTTTTCTTCATGTCAGCATCCCGCTGAAGCATCATAGCTGAATCTTGAACCTTTCTCAGGATTGCCTGGATGAAGAGAGGGCAGACGAAGATATCAGAAAAACATCAGGTGAGACATTATAACAACCTTAGATTAAATCGTGTACCGTGTTTACATGACAAATTGACCAAAACATCCTCTTCGGCTCACCCTTGAATCTTTCGACAGGTCCTCTCCTAATCTGGCCTCCAAAGCAATGCGCTTACTCTCTGCCTCTCTGGCTTTCTCTTCCGCTGAAAACAAATAACAAGATTTTTATTAAAACGGATGAGAGTGAGGGAGTAAAAACACAAAAGCTTAATGTACCACCGACTCACCAATCTTAGCGAGGTGATCTGCTTTCTTCACTTCTTGCTCAGCACGAGTTTTGAAACGAGTCGATGAGTATTTATAAACCCTGTTAACAAAACAAGAGCACTAATCAAAGTCTCATCAGCAGAATACAGTATTACAGACACAGCATAAGGGTGTTACTATCATATTACCTTGGTTTATATAGACAGCAGGACAGTCTCTTAGTCCTGACTTTGTGTCCCTGGATAAAAATCCTCATGCGCGGGTCGATGTACAAAACAGCAGCGTACGCTCTGAACGACCTCTTCTCCGGCTTCCTGTGAGAGAGGGAAGGGCACGACCATCAACATTCACAACATTTCTGATCAATACAAATCAACATCAAATAAAGTTAATGGCACAAAATGTAATTTCTTTCACCATGGATGAGTGATACAATGGTTAAATAGAGACGATTATACTCACACTCCTTCAGCATGTATCCCAGCCATCAGTATGTCCTGGTGGTCCGTCTCTACATCCAGCTCTGGCTCTCTGTTGTCCATCAGCTTCAGATTATAGATGATCACAAGAGTACCTTTGAAGAAATTACACAAAAGTGAGCATCATAATAAAAAAAAAAAAAGTTAATTATAGTATATATCATAAAGTTTCTCTCTTTACATGGAGACACACATTCAGTGCTTACCGCTGCTACTTTCTATTTTGTTGAACTGCTCCATCAGCTGCTGTTCATTTTTAAAAGGTGAGTATTTGAAGATCAGTTCTGTCTCAATGGCGTACTTCTCAGGATCAGCTGTCAGAGGCTCCTTGGTCTTTAGATCCCAGGAAGGGAGGGGGACTATCACCTGGAGAGAGGATCAACATCCTAATGTAAGCAGGGCAAACAAAATACAATGGACAGCCAAATCCATCTCATCAGCACCAGCCTTATTCACATATATTAACGATGGGGCTGCGACATAAGGCAACAAAGTCATCCTGCACAAGGAAGAAATATAGTTTTACAACACTTTCTTGGCTGCGCGGCAAAGAAAATCCAACAACACATAACAGTAATCATTCAGAAAAACATAATTAACGACATAATAACAACTCTAACTGCTTGTAAAAGTTTATTAAAATGGCAACAGGTAATTATCTCATATTTCTGGCACAGGTTAACTCCGTGTCTCTAGGCCGCAAATGTCACTTCAGCATCATACTTGCATGATGACAGGATTTATGCTACACTGACGCATCTATCTATACTGGTTGGTCTTGTCCTTCATTTCAAAGCAAATAAGCAGCCAAATTTCAGTGCTGTGTGCAGTTTTCCTTTGACATGTGTGTATAATCCTAATCTATTTTTCCATCAACTTGATGCATAAGATTGTGGCATAGGCATGTCAGTGTGTGTGTGTGTGTGTGGTGAGAGTGGTTGAGCAAAAGAGAGTGTGGCGGTGCACTCAGAGCAGACAGACAGGTGTCTGTGATCGGAGCAGAGGGTAAATTTATCAGTAAAGTTGTCAAATGGCAGTAAATCTGCAGTGAAGATTACAGTTTGCCCATTAATAAACACTGCAGAAGAACGTTCCTGTGTCTTGCTTATTAGCTGTTGAATAATGTGACGATGGAGTCTTTGGGATTTCTGGAGCTGCTCTCTGGCTAAAGAGCACACTGTGCTCTTCCTATAGGCTGCAAAATGTAGATAAACGTATTTATTCAGTGCCTTTTAATTGGGGACCAACCTTATCAAAATAACAGTTTTACGCATAAATAAATGCTTCAGGTCACTGTAACCCAGTACAGAGCTGGTGCAGATCGCTACAAAGATTAAAATGAAACCATTTTTGTAGTGTGAGGTGTGGGAGTGGAAAACCACACCTGACTTGTTTGTGGCTGAGACCGGGGGTAAGTGATACTCAACACTATATCAAGCAAGTTGAGCAGCAGCCTCATAACTGCAATTTTCTATCACATCTATTTGACTTTATTTTGAAAAAGAAAAAAAAAATCCACATGCAGTTTGTTGAAAATAAATACAACAGCATCCTCTCCACTGTATGCATGGACTTAGCATCATACTGAAGTTGCCACCATGTGGTGGACTGATTTTTATACAGGCTGTGTAAAATACACCACTTGTGCATTCACAAAACATAGCTTAATTATTAAAAAGACCTGATCAGAAAAAGTAAGAACGATGAGACAGATGTGAAACTGCATTGCTCATTCTTCAATTTGCAGAAAAACTATTAGCAATTAATTTTTAGTTTCTTTGGTGTGTGGCAAGCCTCTACTTAATCATTCAAACAATTAATCAGTGAGGCACAATTAGTAATCCCACCCCCAATAACAATGACATCCAACAACAGTTGACTCTGACCTCATCCAGTCCCTCCTCTTCGTGGAAAGTCCTCGACAGGAAGAGACAAGTCAGCGTGTTGCCCTTTTTTGTGAACAAGATGAAGTCTTTCCCAATACGCATAGAGCCGCTGTGAAAACAGACATGGGCATTTTAATATGTGAAATTACTCAAACAAGCATACTAGACTATGCAAAAAGTCATAATCACAAGAACTGAGTGAAAGGCTTACGATTTCAGTCCGTTTCCATACTGGCCGATTTGAGTAGACTCGGGGGAACGTTTGTTTGACTTTCCAAACTGAATAACATGGGTTGCCTCATCTAATAAAAGAAAGGAGTTCAGCCTCATGGTTCCCACACAAATTATATCATACATCACCAGAAAACCTCACACTCAACCCACACAACGCACTTTTAATCATGAAATAAAAAACAGTTTGCGCTGTGCACTTACTTGGGTCCATTCCAATACCATCATCCAGAAAACAGAGCATGTAGCCGCCCCGCAGCTCTGGCTTTTTTTCTGTCAGCAAAGCGGGAACGTGAAAGAGAAATGTCAAGAACAATGAGTGACTCTGTATGCTTCAGTGTGTGAGCTATTCTGAGATGTACCTGTGTAGATGTCTATTCGCGTGGCGTTGGCATCTCTGTGAAAGAAATAAATCACCCATGAAACTTTCTACTTAGTAAAATAAAGATATCAGGCAAATGTAAGCTCTCCAGGCTGCATAATTTGTCAACAATTGCAGGAAGTGTTAAATCATTGGAGGCACCTTGAGTTGTCCACAAGCTCTGCCAAAGCTCCAAATAAGAACTCGTGGGTTGTCCTGAAAACAGACAAAGAATTAAATCAACTCATATACTTGATTATTAAAAGAGATTTAACTTTAGTTAACAGGATAAGATGGCTTATTAGGGCTATTTGGTGATAGGATCTGATGTCCATGTTAATATTTTTTTGTTGTTATTGAGGTATAAAACCTGTGGGCCCTTAACCTCTTCTCCATTACCACTTACCGACAACAACGAATACTGGTACACTACAGTATTGGTTTCCCGCTCCACCCTGCCTACTTGCAACACCACTTCAATCACAACACAGCAGAACATGTTGGCCATTATATCACACTGGAAAGCATCAAATGTAATGGCACAAGCCCACCTCAAGCTCACCAGCTATTTTTATTTTGTAAATGATTACAAAGGAGCACTAATTGTTTTAGTCCTGCCCTTGTGGTTAAACCCTTCCTGGACCTGTGCATAATCCCTCAGCAGTGGATTTGGAAATGAGCCCAGGCTGTGATATCATCATGTGTTTCTAAATGTGTTGACTTGGTGCACCAGTCTATTCAAACATGGACTGGGTCAGCCTATGTCACACCAAAATGTTTGGGTGGACTTGTAGCATTGGCAAGATGAGGGACCTTGGATCTCACTTCCCCAGTGCAAAGACAAAAATGCAACTGCTTTTTAAATACATGACAGCAAACGTTGTGCTCTACAGCACTCCAAGTGCCACTTGTGTAAAGTGTGACTTCTGGTTTCCTCTGTTCATGTTTTTTTTAGACCAATAATGACTGTTTCAGCAGAGGAACTCCCACAAAACACTGAAGACACTGAATATGTCCATCCACACTCAACCACAAAACAGTTGAGCAGTCCATGCAATGTGTACAACCACATTACAATGACCACAAGCAAGTGACCACGATTTGTGGATATTGTGTTGAATAATTTAAAAAGATGGGCAGTTTGGAAGGATAAACTTGGTTTATGAGATATCACAGTAGGCCATGCGTTAAGACTGAAGTGCTTATGAACAAATAAAAAGAAAAAATTGACATCTATGAATGAAAAATGATTTATTTTTGTGTTTTTGTCGTAAATATGTTCTGAGAGGTATACAAGGAAAATTATTTGGATATACTGTACACTTAAGTCTGCTAGATAAGTTAAACAACATATATTACAAGTATCACATAACAGTAAGGATTAAACCTGATCAGAATGTGTAAGGCTGGTTTAGGGATTTTCAGGTGTCTGTATACAAACATTAATGTTTGAGCTTTGATCTGTTGTAACCTTTCCAGCCACCTGTGGGCCTCGCAAAAATAATTACATGATGTGATATGTTTTATCTATGTCTAGTTGATGGTCTTTCATATCAATTATCATAATTATGTGCAATATCAAGTTAATATTAATTACCAGCAGGCTGGTACTTACGAATTTGTGTGCAGGTACTCAAAAGTGAGCTGAGCCCTGCTCAGGTTGCTGTAGTTGGAGTAGGCCATGACCACACACAGTTATTTCCTGTTTACTTCCTGGTCTCCCGCTTGACTTCGTCCTGTCCAGTCGAGCTCTAGTGCAGAGCTGCCATCCCAAAGAGGGGGCTAAAACTATCACAGGTCTGGTACATCAACCTGCAAACACCACACCATGGACATGATCTGAAATCAGCTGGTGCAGACAAGTCATATGGGACAGTTAACACCCGCGCCTTATTGAAAAGCCCCCCCCCACCTGAAGGATACCACGTGGGAGGCCTGTTTAGGAACAACACACTTAAATGGTTAAGAGCAAAGTGCGCCTCTAGGCAAGGTGTTAGCGACGAAGACAGCAACATTTTAACATTCATGTGTTTATGCAGTGGTCAGGTATTGGTCTAGCTCTTACAGAAACGTTTCAGATGTTATGCAGCAACTGTTACGAATGTTTGCTGATAGGCTAACGTATAGAGCTAACGGTTATTAGCGTTTTCTACAGTGTTTATGGTGTAGCGTTAGCGGTAACTAGCTAGCTTCTCACTGTGGAAACATGTAGCTGACGTCAGACATATTAAGTAATTTTCACCGACTTTTCAGACCGTTTCATACGTCGACGACTTTGTAGTGGCTTCGTCCTAGTGTAACAATCCGTCCGCGGAGGAATAAGTACTTTATAATGCTACGTTGCCTTCCTCCTGACATGAAACAGTCCGCCAGGCCGCGAAGGATCCAACCACTTCGACGATGGTTACTTGGTTTCCCTCTGAACTGCACAAATCCCGCCTCTATTTTTCTAGACTCAGCCAATAGGAAAGCTCCGTGGAAAGATCCTTAACGATGATTGGAGGAGACATTTTAATGTAAATGAGGTAACATACCGGTGCATCCGACATCCTCAAAAAACACAATTTTTTTGTTTTGTTTTTTAAATATCATTTATGTTTTGTTTAAGTTACTTTTTCTCTTATTGTGTCAATATTATGTTTTATATTTTAATAATAAATATATATGTATTCATCATTTGTAATTAATTTACATGTGCTGTCTTAATGTTTCTTGTAATCAATAAAAAAATACAAAAAGCAGAAGAGGAAGAAGATAAATGTTTATTGTGTTTGTCAACTGGCAACTGGCACTACTTATGACAACAGCAGTGTCAGAAAACATTTGTACCATGACCTTTACCTGAAGCCCTTTTCATTATTTCTGCACAATAATGTAATTTTGACCATGATAAGCATAGTGTGCACTGTAAGAGATCATTTCAAGTCTCTGCAAGTTGACTTCCATAGCTACAACACTAAAAAATAACTGAAACCAATTGATTCCAGGACTCAAAACCCTGAAAATTCAATTATTTGGAAATACTAAACAGTAATTTAAGGCAGTGGTTTTTAAACTGGGGTCTAGGGACCAACAGGGGTCCCCAGCAAAAGGAGGAATAGATTATCACATGTTTTAGAAGTTGGAACAACACTGGGAGGAGATACCTTCAGACAAAATCCTCTGAAAGTGGGGGGCTGTGTTCTAATGTGCCTCTACTGTGTAGGTCCCTGGCACGAAAAAGTTTAACATTACAACATTAAACATTAAAACAGAAACATCAAAACCATAAGTTACATTTCAGATGTCCAATTTGATGTCCCTCTTCTAATTGCTGGTCCTGAGCTTTAAACAAATATAACAAATGGGCCTGTATCATTGCAACCTTTGCAGATGTTACACACATTTTCTTCTTCTCACTTAACACTTTAATTAACAAGGACTGAGAGACATTTTAGTGTTTCTTCAACACTCACTTCTTAAAGTTTCTACTGCTGTGCAAGTGATATGACACATAAGCAAGTGTAAGTGGATGCAAGAATATTTCAACTGTGGATCTGTAGATCTGGTGACAGATATGTAAATTAAAACAGTCAAACAGGCAAACTAGCCTAGTTTGCCCAAGACATTTGGTCCAGTGAAAACACAGAACATCTTCTGATCAGAACACAGTATAAGTACACTACTGTTTTAACAGATTTTTCAAAGATATTAGATTTAGATTCTAGACTTGAAAAACGTATTCTCAATATATTAAGTTCTCATCAGCTAAAAGCAACAGGTTAATGTCCATTTTCTGCAAGTTATCGAGAGTAATTCAAGGAAATGTGGGAACTGAAGTAGACAAGACAACACCAAAGGAAGCAAGTAACTCCTGGAATGAACAGCACATAACAGACTGAGTAGAGAATGTATGACCAATTGTCCCTATTACACCGTAGTCCCATTATGCAATATGCTCCTCTATCACAACTATGTCTCTCACTTGGACACCGAATAATATTTCAGCCTCCAAATTTCAGCACGGGTGCTCTGCTGATCTTGTATTGCACTGTCAATTTGGGAAACTTGTGAGTGATGGATTAAAAACAGTCAAAATTGATGCAGAAGAAGCAGAAATATCCTGACTTTTAGTCCCTTGTATGAGTCAAGCCTCTGCATCCTCTATGAATATGTGCTGAGATAACCCTGATGACATCACCAAAGTTCATTTCTCAGGCTCTAGAAAGCCGACTCCAGAGCCACAGAAGATGTTAAGTCTGCAAACTGTTTACACAGGCTGAGTAGTACCACTCATAACGTGTAGACTGGTTTCTTTTGTAAATCTGGTGGGATGCCTCTTTAAAAGCAGTGATACATATCACCCTTCTCTCTCTCGACTGATTTCGTCAGGATGCAGGGGAAGGAAAATGTTCAGCTGTCAATCAAGGGCTCCTGAAAATAAAATAAAGCAGTAGGGTTCGGTTAAAACACATTCTGCATGTTTAAAACTTGTGCAGTTATTAAAAGTGATAGTTTAGATTATGTGAAATGGGGTTGTATAAGGAACTTTTCTATAGTCGGTGTGTTACCTGCTGTAGATGGCAGTCGACACGGCCTCAATTTGAAGAAGCAGTAGGAGTGCCAGCACAGAAGCTAAGCAATGTACTAATTCTTCACCACTTTACATTACCCCAATTCAAATAATCCAAACTAACTTTTTAAGGTGAACTCAAACATTCTTAAAACCATATAACATATCTCAAGCGTACTAGTCCTACTGTAGTATTTCTACAATCAGTAGTAATGTGTTTAGGACTGTCTTCACTTATATAAACCTCTAATTCACGCAGTCAGAGACACAAAAACACAGTGGTGTGGTAATAAAGGAAAGTTACATTTTGTAGGTCCAGTCCATTCCAGTGGTAGCGACGCATGAGTGAATGTGTCAGACTGGCAGCAAAGCAAAGCATCAAGCAAACTCCTATCAGACACACGCTGACTTCCATCAGATGTCGCACTGCCACGATCTGCTCCTCCTGAAGAATAAAAGTAGAGAATGACTGACAGGATTACAGGAGGCTATCTGACGTGATTAGGTTCATATGAAATACTGTATGTGTACCGGTGTTAACATGACAGTGAGCGTAGGGTCATTCTTGGAGTGTAGACTGTAGCAGGTTTGTGATGCTGTAGACGGCCGGTCGTTCGCTACCACGTAGACAAGTGAAACATTTTTCTCAGATGCAGGGCACTCTGGTGGTAGTCTTCATTAGCACGCAACACACACAAAAACACAGAAAAATGACCCATTCATGAGTTGACAGCCACTCTTTTATGGCAGCATATTAGGGCCATTGTAGGTTAAAACAAAAAAAGATGGAGCAAAGGATGTGGTGAGTTTTTTTCTCATAAATCTGTGACTTTAATCTCAGAGAATTTCTGAATTTGTTCTCACAAATATATGGGTTCATAATCTCAGAGAATATTCAAGTTTTTTCTTGTAAATGTGTTTTTTCTCGTGAATTCACGGATTTAATCTCAGAGAATGTCCAATTTTTTTTCTAATATATTTACAACTTAAATCTCAGAAATTCTAAGTTTTTTTCTCAGAATATTACCCCCCTCCCCTGGCTCTGTAATTTCTTTTTTGTCTACAATGGCTCCTACACACTGTTGTGTTTATATACCTGAGTAGTTGGTGATATAAATTAAGGAAACTTAGAAACACAGACTTCAGAGTGTGAACACAAAAGCAAATTCCACCAGACTCAGTCCTGTGGCGATAAATAAATAAAACGATTAAATGATTGAACTTACAGGTTCATGGGTAGGAGTTGTGTTGGAGCACTTATGGTGAGGCAGGTGTAACTATCATTTCCAGACAAAACCTCTATTGTCACATTAACAGTCTCATTGCCTGGGGAGTAAAACAATCAATCATGAGTGACACTTTATGATTATACACACACTTGTACTTTGTTTCACAACAAAACCAATCCACTGAAAGACAAACCTTCAAGAAGTAGCTGCTTTGCTCGCAATGTTGTGTGTAGACCGAGGTCTTTCAGGGAGCCACTGTTTGAGCTGGCAGTCACAGTCAGAGGAACCTTGAGATGCAAACTGGTAACAGAAGGCGTCTTTGTAGAGACAACTGAAGTGTCTTTATCCACGAGAGGAGAGGGGACTGGAGAGACAAGCTCGGATGAATATGCGTTGGCTTTCACACACAGCTGGAACTGTGATAAGGAGGACAGGATATGGTTCCAGTCCTGAGAGAAGAATAAAACATATGATTTGCACATCAATACTGACCCAGGACAGACAGAAAGGCACTCACAGCCTGCACAATGTTTTCTTTTGCACACCATAACTCAGATGGTGAAAAGATTGCATGGCAGAACATCAGCTCACCGAGGCCTGGCTGATATACTGTACCAATGACACACAAAAAGGCATTGCTGGCAACTAAGAACTTTTAAGATCTGTATAATGTCTTTGCATCCTTTCTGAAGCTCTCAGATTAATTTCCACAACCCAAACAACATTTTTTT
>JAJHUR010087021.1:0-17956 GCA_027495735.1 Lutjanus campechanus
TTTAAAATTTCTTTTATTTTTTTTTTTTTTTTTTTTTTACAGTGCACCTTGTTGTTAGATCTACTGTCTTAACTGCAGGGGGCAGAAGAGGATGAAGTACTTTCATGCTTCAACTCCAGACACTACAGTCTACATCCCAGCAACAATATCGTACTCCTCCACACGTTTTTTTTTTTTTTTTTTTTAAATAGTGATTTTGTGCAATCACTGACAGAGTTGCCGGAAATCTGGGACACAACTTTAAAGGGCCAACATTTTTATAAAAGATTAATTTAACAAACTCAGGCTTTTAACCCATGTTTAAATTGTTTGAAGCAGTGACTTCCTGGGACAAAGGTGTTTGACACAGCACAGCACCCCAAAACATTTGATAAATTACATATATTTGACGAACATATATATAAATCCATAAAGAATACATTTTCATAAAAATGAATAGCTCTCAGGAATGGGTGTTATAATGACGTAGCCGTGCAGCAGCTGTAACAGAATTAGAAAATACCATAATTATGCCACAAGAGGGAGCACTACTGATTTGGTTCCCTTCAGGTTGAAGAGCTGTTTGAAGAGGGACACCTTCCTGTACTCAGCTTCCACTGGAATGAGCTACAGATGAAAATTAAAGTGATATTCCACGTTCCCAGAATAATCCACTCAATATGTACTCACCCCTATGCCGATGTGATGGTGGGTGAAGGTCATGTGCCAAGTCCATGATTCCTGCCTCAAGTGGAGGAGTTCAAGTATCTTGGGGTCTTGTTCACGAGTGAAGGAAGGATGGAGCGTGAGATTGACAGGTGCATCGGTGCAGCGGCAGCAGTAATGCGGTTGTTGTACCCGTCTGTCATGGTGAAGAAGGTGCTGAGCCGAAAGGTCAAAAGGTCGGATACAAGCGGGCGAAATGAGTTTCCTCTGCAGGGTGGCGGGGCGCTCCCTTGGAGATAGGGTGAGGAGCTCTGTCACCCTGGAGGAGCTCAGAGTAGAGCCGCTGCTCCTCCACATCGAGAGGAGCCAGCTGAGGTGGCTCAGGCATCTATACCGGATGCCTCCTGGACGCCTTCCTGGGAGGGTGTTCTGGGCATGTCCCACTGGGAAGAGGCCCTGGAGAAGACCCAGGACACGCTGGAGGGACTTTGTCGCTCGGCTGGACTGGGAACGCCTCAGGATCCCCCGGAAAAGCTGGAGGAAGTGTCTGGGGAGAGGGAAGTCTGGGTATACCTTCTCAGACTGCTGCCCCCGCGACCCGGTCCCGGATAAGCGGAAGAAGATGGATGGATTGATGGATGGAAAAAATGTAATGCAATGTTGTAACAGAATAAATATCCGTATTTGATCAGCACGGCCTAGTTTGACAGTTTGATCGGAGTTTTGTGAGCAGTCTGAGTTTCGGACAACAGTTTTTCACCCCAACTTTATTGAAAAAATTGCATTTGTTTTGGTCTGACATGCTGTTGCTCTACATTGACCTCTAGGGTGAAAGTTGTATACAGCACCTTTAACCATCGTTGTTTTTTTGACAGACAGTAAGTAATCTGCAGATCCATTGCAGATTCCGATGCCCAACAACACAGCAAGATGACACTTGAATATCTTCTGAAGAGTTTTTTTAAAATGTTTTTTTTTCCCCAGTTTTCCTATTTCCCAGGAAACAAGAAATGGTTTGGCAGTCAATTCCCAGGAAACCAGCTTCCCAGGATTAAACCCTAGTCTGTATGGAGCCAACTGGGTGGGAAACAGTCAGTCAACCCCCCTTGAGTGGGTGCTTGACACTACTGGGTCTCTGGCTCTACTTTTTGTATCAACTTCAGAAATATCCTGCACAGGAAGAGGAAGTTCTCGGCTGCGTACTTAAGCTGTATTTCAGTCTGACGCTCAGTCAGTCAGCAGCAAGACGACATGGAGGTCACGTCTCTCCGCATCAGATTATGTGAGTACTGCGTCTCTTAATTCTTCTTCTTTTCCCCTTAAGTTTCATGTATTCTTGCTCATAAAAGCATGGCTGATGTACAATATTGGTCCTTTTTTTATTCAGTGTTGCTTGAATTAACTCTGCTGGGTGCACATGTTGGTGAGTAACAAAGAGAAAATACTCTTTTTAACACTTTATCAGTCACATGGTGGTTGAACATGGATTTACTTTGATGAAGTTCCACCTTTTTATAGATTTTATTTCCCCTTTTTAAGAAGAAACACATTTTCTCTTAGTTTCAGACGCAGCTGTCCTCCGTATCTCTCCGAACAGACTGCAGTTCTTTGAATATGAATCTGTTACTTTTCATTGCGAGGGGACTGATGGTTCCATTCAATTAAGAGGAATCAAGAAGACTGAGGACTTTGTTCCAGTTTGTGTGAGACAGAGGACACCAACAGGGTCCTCCTGCACTTTTGATCAAGTCTATTCACATGACAGTGGAGAGTACTGGTGTGAGACTGAGGAGGGTGAGAGAAGCAGCAGTGTCCAGATCACTGTGAGCGGTAAGTTTATTCTCTTTATAAAACTACCACAGATCCATTTTGAACTAGTAACTTATAGTGTAGTGATCACAGAGGCTGTTTTTAAACAGAAATCATGTTAATATGCAACTAAATAGTTTTCTTAATTACGCTGTGTTAAGAAATAAGGCAAATACATCTTTGAAACTAACATTTCCTCATCATGTTTGTGTTATGTGTGGTACTGATAACATATATACTGTACTGATGCACTCGCAACAGTGAAAAAACTTCAGGACGGTGTGGTTTTACTACTGTCTGTTGGAACTTGTACTTAAGATGATATACTGTAAAAGTTAAGGTGATGGAGGTCTGCCACATTGTTTGTTCTCATTTTTTCTACTGTGTGTTACTACTGCAAACATTGCACATGAAACATACGTCAAACATTTTAATTTTTCATTCAGCTGGTTCTGTGATCTTGGACAGTCCTGCTCTTCCTGTGATGGAGGGAAGCTCTGTGACTCTGCGCTGCAGAAGCAAGACACATTCTACCAACTCCTTAGCTCATTTCTACAAAGATGGCACCCTCATGGAGAGCAGTCCTGCAGCACACATGACCATCAACAATGTTTCCAAGCTGAATGAAGGCCTCTACATGTGCGGTATCGATGGTGAACTGTCACCAGGAAGCTTCCTGGCTGTGAGAGGTGAGACAGGTCATATTCTGCTATTTGCATCACCAGGCTGGGTGCAGTTGTGCCAGTTTCTTGTTGCATATGTATATTTTTTTATTTACAGCTGTTGCTGGAGTTGAAGAGCCCTTCTCCACTGACCTGGTCTCCCGTCATGTCCTGAACCCGCTGTGGGTTGCTGTCATTATTTTGCTTTTGGCTCTGGTTCTGCTGCTAGTGGGATTCCATTTCAGAAAGCACGAAGGTACAAAATGTTTTCTTATTTTATGCAGTGCTCAGCTATTTCACACTTACGTTTTTGTCTCGATCTTCTAACGGGACTCCCATCTTCCTCTCCATTTTTAATGCTGTTGTATGTTGTATTGTCTGATTAGCCATGGTGACTAATATCAGCCCTGCTGTCTATTTCCAAACAGAAACTTTAAATCCCCTGTAGTCCAAAGCACTTTGTGCACAAAGATCCACAACTCACTTGAGTTTAAAGTAGATGAAAATATAAGACAAATGAATATCCCTTTATAAAACCTTTAAATTCATTTTGTCTCTGTCTGTGTCGACAGTGTTTTTGCGTATCTGTCCATCAGTGGTGCCTTGCTTCTCCTCAAAGACACCAACAACAGCAACACACTCAGAAGAAGACAATCAAATAGGTGAGTGCAAACTGTATTTCAGATTTCTTTAAGGCGTTTTAATTGGGGGGAAAACGTCAACAAATTCTCTCTGTAAGATTAACTAAAGGACCAGTTAATCAAGATTAAATTAAAACTAAATGTTTTCTTAAAATATACATATATACACATAAAAAGAAGGTTAATATTTGACTTTTTTTGTATATGAATCTGAATACATGTTTGTTTGTTTTTTTAATTGTTTCATGTTTCAGTCTCTGGAAATGACTCTGCAGACGATCCAAACACTTTGACGTATGCAGTCGTCTTCACAAAACCAAGAAAGAACAAAGGTTTACTTGACTTTATATCTTTTCTTTAAAATGATGTAAGGAACACAGTAAGATTAATGGATAACTTTTGTTTCAATTATTGTTGAATTATTTAAACTGTTTATTGTGAGAGACGAAGCAGCAGTCTAACACCTTCAGCTGGGTGAACCACTGAGAGAACTAGAATGATAAGAAGAGTTCACTGATGTCACTGACCCTCGTGTTGAAAGTGGCGGTTAAACTGTTGTTACCAGAAAAGATTAAGACGCGCTGCACAGCAGGACTGATGTATGTATTATTTTTGAATCCGATCAGCGTCATATGTACTGTGTTTTGTTTTAGACGCAGCAGATGCTGCTCATAACAGCAGCCTCCATCTTGAGAGAAACCACAGCAGAAAACCACAGATAGAAGGAGGTAAGAGCGCCTGTTGACCTGTTTAGTCTGTCGATATGAGTATTAATAATATCTTTTAACTTCATCTGTCTGTCTGTTGTTCTCTTTCTCTTTTGGTTTCCCCCCTCAGATAAGGAGCTGGTTTACTCCACCGTAAACATAAGTGAGACTCTACACGCTCAACATGGTGCGTATATTATTAAAAATGAGTTTATTATATTTGATGTATTTTCTATTAATGTGCCCGCAGAAGGGACCGAGAAGATGTGAGGAGAGAGTCTGTTCTAACGTGTGGAAGAGAAGAAACAACAAATCATCAATACTGCTGAATATTCATTGATCCTGTGTCTACATTACACCTGTCATATTTCAAAATGTTGCATTTTTCAGCTTTTGCATGTTAGTTTGAAAATATAGTTGAAGGCAGTCCAGTGTATGTGGATTTATTGAGCCAGTAAACCTTTTTTTTAAATATCTTCACAAACAGGCTTCAGACAGTACAGATGTCTGACTGTCCTGCACATCAACAGTAATGAAAGCTGTAGTAAATACTGTTTATTATCACTTCTGTCTTTATCTGTCTCATTAAATCAGTCATCCACACATTACAGTCCAAGTATGGACGATTTCTCCAAAACTGCAGCTCACAACAAACCTAGTAAAACCTGAGTAACTTTGGGGTGAACTGTCCCTTTAAGCAGACTGAACTCAGAGCGTCAGTGTCTGTCTTTATTACATTTAAACATTTAAACCATCTGGTCGGTCAGTACACACGTTATAAGAACAGAAGTGCTGCAGCTTTAAATACGTTCACTGAGGTCAACCACCAACCAACATGATGCTGTTACATCAGTTTGACTCTCAGAGGAGGAGCTCGTGTGGCGTCGGTTACCTTTTTGTTTGCCTTAATAATTTTTGACTCATACCAACCAAACATTTTGAAAAGACTCCTAAAAGATTTATTTATCTTGGGTTCTTAGTAAGACACACCAGACTTTGTAAGCAATCTGAATAAGCCTTTTTTTAAAGAAAGAGTTCATCAAGGATTGTTGAAGAAGGGTTCTTCGTTATTAGATAAAACTCTTGAACTGTTCTAACAGAAACCAGAAAGGGTTCTCCTACAGGGACAAACCAAAGAACCTTTATGGTTCTAGTTAGCATCATTAATTCTATGAGTATAGCAGGATGCATCACTTTAATTATCATTCTTGTGCCCAAGTAGTTACGGAGATAATTGGTATAAACTGTTATATGATTGCAGAAAATTATAAAAGAGTGCAGGGATTTATTTTAATGAACCGTGTTTATTTAAAAACAAAATCATATAGAACAGATGAGAATTCACTGGAAAATGAAGGGAAATAATCATCATACGAACACAAAATATTAAAAACTGATGAAAGAAATTCAGAAATCTTAATATGAGGCTGAAAAAAGAATTTTAAAAAGACATTTCTTCTGATTTCAGTCAGAAGAAATGTCAGAGTGCAGTCTGTCAAAACAGAAGCATCATTACTTACAGTGAACTAAGACTAAAATATCATATCAACCAAAGTTATGGGAAAAAACATGCACAATTAAATTCTCTTAGTTTTCAATAATAATGTGTCAATAATATACCTGCAGCTGGTTGGATGTTCTCCTACAACTCAATCCAGGCAGAAAATGTAAATTTCATGACAATAATTCTAATAATGAGAAAAATGTCTGTTCATCCACGTTCACATACAGTTAAAAACAGTGATTAAAAGATATCTGACAGAATATGTACATTAAATCAAGAACATATCAGAGTTGTGAATTTTTATCAGTCAAACAAATATCATTATTATAATAATGTTAAAAAATGTTTAAAAAATGTTTTCAAAAAGTTAAAATGAATGTTTTGATTCATTCTGGGTTTTTTTCTGAAGTTTTCTCTCCCCCTTGTTGATCTCTCTATCTTCTTTATGTCTGTCTGGCCTCCTGGATTATTCTTGGTATTTAAAAGAAGTCTGAAGAGTGTTTTTTTCTCTCTCTCTCTCTCTCTCTCTGCTGCTTCTTTGTGTTCTTCTCTTTGTCAGTTGCTGTTTACGTACTGAAAACTCTTAAGCACTTGTTCCTGTCTTTGCTGAACTTCCTGTTTTATTACTCACTGAGCTGTTCTCTTCCTCGGTTTTTCCCTCCGTGTGGTGTTCATCTTCCTGTCTTTCTCCTGTTGTTTTATCTGAGCTGGTCTGTTTATCTGTTGTGTCCAAATCATTCTGTCCATCTGCTCCTTCAAGGTGATCTGGTGGTCTACCAGCTGAAGACTGATGTGTTGTGCTGTCCACTCCATCTCCACTATCTGGAGTTGTCTCTTGTTGTCCTCCTCCCTCTGCTGGACGTAGAGTGTCTTTTCCTTTGGCCTCGGTCTCTTCTGTTCTCTTCAAATCACTGTTTGTCTTGTCTTCATCTTTCTTGTCTGGACTCTTTATTTCTGCCTCTGGAGATGTTGTGTTGTGTGTGTCTCTTGTAGGTGTTGTGTCTCCCCCTCCATCTTTACTGGCTTTGCTCTTCTCCTGTTGTCGTCCCCCCTCTGGTGGTTGTGGAGTGCCTTCGTCATCTTTTACCGGGGTGTCCTTTTCTTGTACTCTTCCATCACTGGGACTCTGACCTGCTGTTTGTTTTTGCTCTTTATTTCCGTCCTTGTTAAGATCTGTATTTGCTCCACCTCCTGTTGCGTCCTGCTGTTGTCCTCCTCCATCCTTCAGACCCTGAACACTGTTTTTTGGGTCTATAATCTTTTCTGGTTTGTCTTGGCTTGTATCTGGATCTGATGGAACTGGAGTGTGTGTTTCTTCACTAACTGGTTTTGTTGCGTTTTTATTGTTGTCTAAATTATTCATTGTCTGTCCTCCTGCTGGTGGATCATGTCCTTTTATTACTTCATCAGTTGGACCCTGAGCTGCTGGTTCATTATTTGTATTTGTAGTTTGCTCTTTATTTTCTTCCTTGTCATGATCTGTCTTTGCTTCTCCTCTAACCTCATTCTTTTCATGTCCATCTAAAATCACACCCTCAGCTTCTGTTCCAGTATTTACAGACTTTGATTCCTCCTCCCCGGCTCTCATGTCTGTGTTCTCCTCTGGTTTCTCTTGGTTTCTTTTTCCCTCTGCTAAAGATGAAGTTTGTGTTTCTTCACTCAGTGATTCTGTTATTTTCTCTGTGTTGTCCAAATTATTCATTGTCTCTCCTCCTTTCTGGACCTCAGGTTCCTGTCCTCCATTTTGAGACCCCGCTCCTGCATCTTCAGATTGTATCTGGATGACAACATTGTCACTTTCTCCTTTGATCCTGAGCTTTTCTGGCTGTGTTTCTTCCTCTGCTTGATATAAAAGTCCTGTTTCCTCTGTTGAAGGTGCAGTGTTATGTCCTGCGGCTGTTTTTATCAGATTGTTCTGTTCTGACTCTGTACTGATAGAACTCTTCTTCGACGTTTCTCCATTTTCTCCATTTGGATTGTAATTCCCAGCCTCTGTGTGCAGAAACAGTAAACAGTGTCAAGTTTGAAAATGTAAAAATTACATTACCAACAGCACAACTATCAGTCTATCAATGGTGTCACATTAACAGCCTGCAGTAACACAGTGAGACATGCTGCAAAGCATCAGCAAAGGTAGGAAAGAATAAAACTGCGAGCTAGTGAAAATGATACAAACAGTGCAGGAGTCAAAGTACACTTCACACTCATGTTTGACTTAAAGAATACACAGTGCAAAAAAGCTAAATGACAAGAACAGTCAGATATTAGTTCTCTCCTCTATAAGATACTAAATCAAACATCTCCATGTTGCAGATATTGAATCTTTATGGCCTTGTCTAAAGAAGCTGTAAAACAACATCTGACAGAATTACTGCTGCCTTTGGAAGATATGAAATCAATGAATGTATTCATATATTTTTAATTTTAATTTTAACAAACTGTACAAACAAATAAAAATGAACAGTCTTAATATTCCTGGTCTCTGTGTTCGATAATGTAATCCTAATCTTACTGGACCCATACAGAGACACTGTACACAGCTCACTGAAAACAATGAGTACTGCCATGTAAATAAAAAACTCATTTCTACACAAGCTGACTAAGTGACAAAGGCTCTTGTTTTGCTTCATCTATCGTCAGATGTGATGTTTCTGCTGACATATTGATGTGTACATGTGGTCCAATACTATGCTGTGGATCTCAGTCAGATGTTCATTAAATAATTAAAGTTAAGACAAATTCAGCATATATTTAAATGTTCAGTCTGTGCAATTTATGGGGATCTATTTTCAAACAATGGCATGAATGGAATGTAAAATTCAGTTTGTATGTTTTTGCAAGCATTAAGTCAGTGTTAATGTATAATCACCTGAAAATAAGAATTTTACAAATCAAGGAAGGAGAATTGTCAATGGTGGGGAAGAAACAAGTTTATCCAGATTGGATTTAGTGCCAACAAGGAGTATGTTTATCACTGTTGAGTTTGAGAAAGATTTCATTTCCAGCAAGCAGTCAAAAGGGGAGATGGGCAGGAGAGTGGAGGTACTGTAGGCTTGGTGGAAAGATAGAGTTGGGTGTCATCTGCATAGCAGATGCAGTGAAAATCTGACCAAGAGGTTAAAGGTAAATAATGAATAGCTGCTAGAAACAGGAATGGACAGTGTGGCCACAGTGTGGCAAGAGAGATGATAATTACACCAGGTACGAGAGGTATCAGTGATGCCAGTGGAAACAAATCTTTCCAACAAGATGTTACATGAGAGAATCAAAGGTACCACCAAGGTCAAAAAAGAACAAGAATGGTTAAGAGTCTGGAGTCGGCTGCCAGCATGGTAACCAAATACTGGTTACGGACATGGATATAACCAGAGCTGTACTTACTGTTTTTGTGTTGTTTCCATTTCCACACACCAAAGACAACTGCAAGAATTGCGATGATGGCAACAACTACACCAATGATGACGTGAGCAGATGAACCAGATGAGTCAGAGAAGAAATCATCTGAAACGATAAAACACAGAACAACATCATTTTTATTTAAACTAAACCACAGCTGTGCATAGATAACACCACAGTTACATGTCGTTAATGTGCACAAATAACACTACTGTGCACTTTAAAATAGCATGCAGTGCATATGCCAAACTCTAACTCTAGCTCTGAATTCAAGTGATATACCAAACCTTCCCATTAATACATGAATATACAATTTTCCCTCTTACAGTCCAGAGTGGATTTAGTGCCAACAAGAAGTACGTCAGTGAGTTTTATCACTGAGAAAGGTTGAGAAAGACGTGTGAGACAAAGATTTAATTTCCAGTCAACAGTCAGAAAGCTGGCTGGAAGAGTACAAGTAGGGTTAGCGGAAAGATGGTGCTGCGTGTCGTCTGCGTAGTGATGAAATTAAATAACAAATTTCCTGAAAATCTGACCAAAGGAGAAAAGATACATTTTGAATAATAGTGGACCCAAGACAGAGCCCTGGGGAATACCACTAGTAATGAAAAATAAAAATAAAAATAAAATAAAAAAAATAAAAAGAGTATTGAGTAGAGAGTGGTATTTGGGTGCATTTGCTCTCTCACACTGAAGTTAATGGGAAGACTTGGGATATCACCTGCACATAACATTGGCCTTTGGCGTGTGCACTGCATGCTATTTTGAAAGTGTAAAGTTTTGTGATGACAGATTGACGAGAACGAGCTGAAATAACTTTCTAACCTGGAACGTTGATTTGTTTCTCTTTGGTCTGGCTGGTGCTCTTCTCTTGGGCTCTACAGGTGAAGCTGTTGCTGTGTCCTTTCTCCACAGTCAGATTACTGCTGACAGTATAGAGGTCATCAGGACCTCTGACTGTCTCTGTGGGTCCAGCAGAGAGGTGCTTTCCCTCACTGTCCAGCCACAACAATTCAGACTCTGGATACAAGCCACTATATTTACACTCCAGCACTCCACTGCTGAATTTGGTTATCTTGATCACGTCTGACAATGAGAAAGAAAAAAGCCAGATAAAGGTCACAAAACAAGACTATACAGACTGTGCAGATGTGTTGCATAAGAAAAATTCTTCCATAGATGATGAAAAACATGTCTGCTTACCAACAACGAGCTGAACACTAGAATCTGTATCTAAATCTGGAACAAAGCATCTGTATGTTCCCTCATCAGACAGTTTCACTTTGGAGAGTCTCAGCGACGTGTCGCCCTGTTTCAGTCCGTCGATGGACACTGATGTTCTTCCTTTGTAGGATGGGTTTTGATCAACCAAACGATCTTCACCGGATCGCCTCATATGGACAAATCTGGGCTGCAGATCACGCCTCGACCACTCCACCATCACGTTAACAGCATCCGTAACGGGTTTCACGTGGCACGGCAGAGTAACGTCATCACCAACCATCACCACGAGTGGCTGAGGTTGACCAATCTGCTGAGAACGTCCTGAGGAAGAAACATCATTTTAATGTGGATCAGTGACAGACAGACATTGCCATCTTTTAGCAAGCATCAATAGTTTGTTTCCAAGAAGTACAGACCCTGATTCCAAAAAGTTGGGATGCTTTATAAAACATTAATAAAAAAGAAAAAGAAAAGCTCAAAAACACCTGTTTGAAACATTCAACAGGTAAACAAGTGAATTGCTAACAGAAGAAAAGCTGATCTATCACAGTGGTAAACAAGCTCATGTCCAAACTTTTTTTGAACGTGTTGCAGCCATCACACTCAGAATGAGTGTATATTTACCACAAAAACCAAAAAGTTAATCGGTTTCTTTCTTGCATTGAATACTGGACTACAACCATATTTGAACAGGACACCAGCAGCAGACATGATGACTTCAATAAACTCTGCACAGCAATACAGAGGTTAATGATTAGCTTGTCCACACTCCTTTCACTCAAAAATACAACTCAGACGTTATCTCAGTCAGCGTGTTATCTAACTGACCTTCCACAGTCAAACAAGGCTTATCAGTCAATTAAACATTTTCACTTTCACTTTCACCACTGAGCTTATCTGGACAGTGAGACTGTGGCGACTCCTGCTGCAGCTGAACTGCAACAGCTGACATCATTTCTGCACCCATGGCAGACCTGTGACACTAATATAGCAACACTGTGCAACATCTTTTTCATTCCACAGCAGTCACAGTGTACAGCCAGTTTATTTTTTACATTTGTGAAGAGTTCTCTTAATGCTGGTCAAAATATACACTTTTAAACCATAAGTGTCATTTAGCTTTGATTTAGAAGGGCTACAGAGTCGACATCTGAAAGCAATATAAAAAAAGAGAGAGAGAAAGTTTACCAGTGCTTGAGCAGTATTCCAGTTAAGCTTTTTTATGCCTGATTAAATCATGTTTTTGTAAAAATCTGATGAGGTTGACAGAAATCTGGGGCACAACTTTCAACATTTTGATAAAAAATAGATTATAATATCACATTTCTATACTTATCAGTAGGTATTGTTGATTTTGAGGGCTTTTTTTTTTACATTTTTAAATTGTTTAAAGCTGTGAATCTTATGTGGGACAAAAGTACTTTCTGACACAGACTACAGAAATTGAGAAAAATGACTTAAAACCAAAATGCTTCCAAATATATATATTAATAAATGTCATGAATGGGTGATAATTAATAATATTCCATTAGTGTATAATTATAGTAGTAAGAACTCATAACACTTTATAAATCATTTTATGATGTCTTATAAGGTCACATGTCACATAATTGCTGATCACTCACTGCCGAGGTAGAAGTTAGTGGCAGGTTTGTGTTGGACTGCATCCTACAGAGAGATTTTTCTAATGTTTGGTCAAAACTATTTAGTAAACACACATTGTAGTGCAGCAGTGCAGACTACAACATCCACATTCCACTGTAACTGTAACTGTTCTCTAATAATGAACTCAAACATCATATTTATGTGTACGTTACCTCCGTGAGGGTGTGTTAGGAGAAGGGCGGCGACGGCGAAATGGAAAATCAAAGCTCTGAAAAGTTGAGGTTTATGGGACAGTCTGGTGTCCATCTGGAGAGACATCATGCGGTGCTGAAAATTTAAATAAGCCACAGAATAAATATAAGCAGCACTTTATTTTAAATTAAAAAACTTGTCAAAGCAGGAAAAGTTTAATTTACAAATCTTTCTTACCTCTTGCATGTTTTCTCAGTCAGCAAGCGGCTAACAGTCAAAGTCCATAAATGAAACAAATAAACTGCGCCTGCTCCGTCTTATCTCCTGCAGTCCCACTGCTCAGCCTATGAGATTCAAGTCTGACCTGCTGCTGTTGGTGCACAGCAGTGTTAATAGTTTACTGTACCCAGACTCACAACTATTCAGGAAAACCCCTAAATTATCTTTTTTTTCCCAGGCAGAAAAAATGAATATTTAAACCTGCTTAAGTTAAACTGAGCGTTGACTGTCTCTGCTGTAGGCTTTAGCTGTCTTTAGACCTGCTTTTACTGTCTTTGTTAATGTGTTACATATAAATACAAGGCTGCACTTTGATCCAGTTGCCAGGTAATAAAATCACCACCACTATAAAATACTACAGCATCCAAAGTCAATGAAACAGGAGCGATGATGACAGTTTCTTTATTGTTTTGGCAACCAAACAGAAAGCATGAGGTAGATGACAGGTCAGCAGGGGGCAGAAGAGGACTTCTTATTCATGAGCAAGAGCATGATCATCAATGTCAGTAATAATAGGTGACCTTCTTCCTCATCATCATCGGGTGACCTTTGTTGTCATGCTGTACTTGGTTGTGGTTAACTTTTTGAAACAGTCGCAGTTTGGTTAGGGTTAAAATAAGTATGTTGGTAACAATAAATTTAATCTGACTCATCGGATGTACTGTACGTGGGTATAAGCCTGCTGCTGTATGACTTGCTGTGGTTGGCATCGTTGCGTCTGCTTTCTCAAAGTCCCCGAGAAACAACCACAACCTCTGAGATATCAGCCTACACGCTGAAAATGGCAAATTAGCATCTGTGTCCCTAATTGTACAAACATAAACAAGCTAACAGCTGTTACTTTTTCTTTTGCAGTGATGTAGTCATTTTAATACCTGGATTCACCTCCTGACATGCAAATGTTCCACCGAAACAAGTTCCTCACAGACATTGTTTTGTAGCAGCACCATCGCTGCATCCTGCGCTGGGTCTGGTCATGCAAGACTATAATAAGTTACACGGATAAGTTCAGTAGGTTATGCAAGTTAACTTACGTACGTCAGTTAAACTAAGTCAGTGTTTGCGTTTGGTTTCGCAGTGGGCATGAACTGAGGCCTCCTGGGTAAAAGTCCTGTTTGTTTGACATGTCCATCCACCTCGACTTCCTCCTGCCTAAATAGCATGAAATGACTCTTGAAAAGCAAAAAAAAGGACAGACACAAAATTGTGGAAGACGTTGTGTCATTTATACACCATTTGGTGAGATAAGGCCGACAGTCAAACCATCCATCGTTGTTTCTTCAGTTGGTCAAGGTTATCATCATCCATGTGCTCAACACAAAGGAAATATTCTACATTATATGTCATCATTGTTCGGGAACACCAGGAAGCTCACGAGCGGCTGGAATGGACCAACACCTCGACATGACAGCCCATTTTGAGGTTTTTGTTCCAAAGTGAAACCAACAGCACATTAATGCATCTGTACCTCTCATGATGAGGGTCATAGGTGCCATAACAACTATATTCAAGGGCACATGACTGACAGACAGTTTGATGCTTAGCTGATCACCTGTCACCATTTGGGCTCTAAAAATGCCCAATGACAAAGCCAAGTTAAAGCTGCAGGATCTGAAGTCAAACACACACTGCAGGCCTTTTGCCTGAATCTAAGATCTACTATTTATTGTACCAGAGTGCATCTAACAGAGGTGAGTGTAACACTCAAGCTACAGTCGGCGTACCACAGGAAATCATCTGCACAGGAAGAGGAGGTCTCTGACTGTATTTAGCTCCGAGTGAGTCTGACGCTCAGTCAGTCAGCAGCAAGACAACATGGAGGTCACAGCTCTCTGCATCAGACTGTGTGAGTACTAACTTTGACTTTTTCTCCATTTCTTACTTCTTTGTGAGAAAACAATTATCAGAATAAAAAGAAAAAAAACATGACAACATATAATACTTAGTTTAGAGAAGTAGGTTATGAAAAATGAATTTTGCATAGAGTATAAGCACCTATATAAACAGTTCTACTCTTTGTCTCTACAGTGATTAATGGGTTGATGCTAACAGTTGTACATGTTCAACAGAGTTATGCTCAGACGTCTGGTAAGTCACAGTTATAAACTATTTTATTTACTGTTGAGTAGCTTAATTTACAGCAATGCATCGTATTCTGTAAGATCGTCACATGTTTGTAGGGTCACTGTCCTGTGAAAACTGTGTGTTTCCCAGATAATCCAAGGTTTTTATTTTAATTCATTTAGATTAACAAGTAGGAGAACATTCCCAACATGTAAAAGAACAATCAATTCGATTTAAAATAAAAAATTTCATGGTTTTAGAAAGGAAAAGTATGAAAATTTGTGATCTGAAAAGTAACTTTTAACTAAAGCATAAAAAGGGAACTAAATTTAGCCTACTTAAGCTGTTTTCACATTTGCACTCTAAGCTATGTCCTGAGAATCAGGTCTGGACATTGTCTGAATGTTCCCTTTCACACATGCAGCACTCATTATGAGACTGTCTGTGTCAGGGTGTGTGCAGGACATGCAGGACAAGGGTGCTCATCTGTATGATGATGTTTTTGAGTGTGTATCAATGCAAGATCTCAAAATTAACTCACTGTGGAGATCAGCTGACCTCAGGGTGTCGAATCACCAGTTTACCAGGATGGCAGGACTCTGGAGCCACATTGATGCCCAGCAGGAGAGATACTTCCTGGTTGCTTGCAAGACACACAGTTACTTCTCTGACTGTATTTTGATGGTGTTAAAGCTGTTCCCAGCCCTTACCCTTGTCCTAACCCCAACCCTGAGTAACAGATATACTATGCAGTGTTTGTGGCTTGAATACCAAGAAGTTTGAGTCTCTATTTTTCTCTAAAGGGACTCTTGGACATTATATATTTCAAGTATTTAGTGCACCATGGAACTCACTATTATGCTGATGATGTTCCGCTAGTTTGGTGGACTAAATGATAAAATGTGAGATAATTTTATTTGGACTATAATAACACTGGTTTGGTTTTCACTGTTGAACTGTAACCAATGATGACTAACCAATACATTTCTGATCTTCTGACCCCTCATGCGTCAGATCACAACTCAACTATGCAGCTGTTTAGAGTCTGCTCACTGTTCCGATGCCCAAAATAGCAATTAGACGTGACAGAACTGTTGTTAAAGAGCTCAGTGGCTTTGCATCTCCTCGCCTGTGGCTACGTGCGCTTTAGCAAGTATAGCAAGTCGCCTCTTGAGACATATTCATGTATTTCCCTGCAATGGCTGCAACATCCATCTTACCATTAGCTTATCTTTTTAGATTGTTTTGCCTTTTGTCGTATCAGTGTTTTGCAATATTCTGGTCTTCATTTATGCACCATGAAGCAGTTTCTAACTGTAGGTTTGGCAAGTCCCACAAGGGACTACAGTGGACTCTACACAGTAAATCTACAGTTTTCTGATTTCCTACTTTATCTTGGCATGCGTCTTGTTCTTTTTGGGAACCAAGCTCTTAATTTGTGTTGTTTCTCAGTGTCAGATGCAGCTCTTCGAATCGTTCCGAACCACCTGCAGGTCTTTGAATATGGGCGTGTCTCTTTCATCTGTGAGGGGTTTAATGTCTCCGCTGGATGGAAAGTGAAGAAGATTAATGAAGAACTCAAAGGCTGTTCACGGTCAACCGCGACCTGCAACATTGACCGTGCCTTTCCGTCAGACAGTGGAGAATACTGGTGTGAAGGTGAAGGAGGAGAGAGAAGCAACACTGTCAACATCACCGTCACTGGTAGGTTGATTGTATAGATTTCAGCAATAAAACCACAATATATCAGTGGCAGAAATATAACCTCAGGTCGCTCATTCTTTCCATTTTTTACTGCACTTCTGCTTTTAAACATTTTGTAATGTTCAGCTGGTTCTGTGATCCTGGAGAGTCCCGTCCTTCCTGTGATGGAGGGGGAAGCTGTGACCCTGCGCTGTAGAAACAAGGACACTTCCTCCAACCTCACAGCTGATTTCTATAAAGATGGCCGCCTCATTAGGACCAGTTCCACTGAAAACATGACCATTGAAAGTGTTTCCATGTCTGATGACGGCCTCTACAAGTGTAACATCTCTGGAGCAGGAGAATCCCCAGAGAGCAGACTGGCTGTTCGAGGAAAAGGCAATTTAATATTTTTAAAAGTTTTATCAAGTTAAAGGAGCAATATGTAGCGGACTATAAAAATCATTTGCATTTCTTTTGCTGATTTATGGTCTTCTTCAGGTGGTGAGGTGATCCTGGAGATTCCTGCTCTTCCTGTGATGGAGGGACATGCGGTGACTCTGCGCTGTAGACTGCAGGAAGCATCCTCTGACCTCACAGCTGACTTCTATAAAAATGGTCGTTTTATCAAGGCCAGCTCCACAGGAAAGATGATCATCCACAGTGTTTCCAAGTCTGATGAAGGAGTCTACAAGTGCAGCATCTCTGGAGCAGGAGAGTCACCGGAGGGACGGCTGTCCGTCAAGGGTGAGACACCCTCACAAAACCTAACAAGATTTACATTGTTTGCATGTTTTGTACAGAAATTGGTGTACAGATTCAAATTCTGAATTATTATACTGAATTTAAGGGGCGACACAGACGGTTTTGGTTGTGTTAATAACCTCGTAAACAGCAGCAAGTGGGTAAGTTAGCGCAAACCAATGTGATGAAGCAAAACACTGAACTCACAGAACTTTATTTCAAATTCTAGAGGAGATCCCCGAGCATAATGGCTCAGTGAAACAAAATGAGGACTCAAAAGCAAAAGGCACAGACAGAAAAGGTAAGGTTCTAGGTCGTTGATCATAACAGTGTCCAGCAAAAGGCGCACAGCCAGAGCAGGCAACCAAAAACCAGAGGAATATAACCTGTTGGTTCCACTGGGCATGAGTCCATTCTCCACTGCAGGTTCCACCAACAGTGTTTCAGAAGGGTTTCAGCCTCGGAGCATTTTGCATAGATCCTTAGATTTTGTTCATTTGGACCTCTTTCCTTGTTCTTGGCAATCAGCTCCGGCGTACAAAGCTGTAATGCAACACAGCCATGCCTGGTGGAATGAAGCCATATGCAGTCAGGCAACAGCAGGCTGTAGCTCATAGTTATTTTCATTATCGATTCATCTGCAAATAGCAGACCAAAAGGGAAGAATCGTCAGCTTACCATGATATGAAACAGAAAATAATACTTTACAAATAACTTAAACCACTAGTTGATCACCAAAATAAACTGCTGATTAATTTGCACAGTCACAAGTGCCTCAACTTTAGTGATGGCTGATGCAAA
>JAJHUR010087022.1:0-32412 GCA_027495735.1 Lutjanus campechanus
AATAGCAGTATTATACAATAGTTTAAATCCTGCGTTAAACCATTTCAATGGAAAAGATGTAAGGTCAAACAGGCAGTTTACATGAAAAACTTTGAAAAACTCACCATGATGAAACGGAAAAAGCCACAGCGTCCCGGTAACCATAGAAACTTTTACGCATGCGCGGTTCTTTGTTTTTATTTGCGACATAACGAAAAGATTTACGGCTGTGTGTATAACTGGGCTGTTCACAAGGAAGGACAAAGGAGAGGGTACGTTTCTTCATTATCACACCCCCTGGATAAATCCACCCTACATTACAACGCATGTAAATATCGATTCGTTGTTTAATATGGCCGTTCTTAGAGTTTGTAAAAAATGCTAACAAGCACGCTAGTTATACTGAGAGCTGTGGCTAATTCCGTTGTTTCTGGTTCCTTGATGGGAACGCTAGTTTTACGAAACTCTCGCGGTATTTGTACACTTCTCTTCATTGGGCACGTTTTCAAAGCCAATTAAGCTTTAAGTGGCAACGCTGTGGCTAAGATCTGCTTCGGTTTAGGGACAAAACTCTGTTGGTTAAGGTCAGGGAAGACTCATGATTTCGGCTCAAATGATACGTCTCGCGAGATCTTCCGCAGGTCTGGAGTTCTCTTCTGGACACGACCAGTGTTTGACTGGCTCCTGTTTGCTCACACACGCCCACCGACTTTTTCTGTCTCTGCTGCCACTGACATCTCAATTAATTGACAATTTCTCCTTAACACTGTTCTCGTTTCAGACGTGTGAAAGGCACCTCGTTTCTGAAATGGCCAACCCTTTCAAGGGTGAGGTTATAAGGCTTTATAAAACTGTAAGTGACACACTCAAACACTCAAACAAGATTCGACTGTGTCCTGTGCTGCAAATGGTTTTAACAAGTTTCTCACCCTCCAAAGCTGCTGTATCTTGGCCGCGAGTACCCCAAGGGAGCAGCTTACTTCAGAGAGCGCCTCAAGTCAGCTTTCATGAAGAATAAAGACGTGACAGACCCTGAAAAAATCAAGAACCTGGTGGCCCGGGGCGACCATGTCATCAAGGAACTGGAGGCTCTCTATTTCCTCAGGAAATATCGCGCTATGAAGAAGAGGTATTATGACCCAGAAAAATAATAGACTCTATTTTACAGCAGCCATATTGATATGAAATAGTAGGGTAAACACAGGTGTGACTAATGATACTAATTAAGGTCTTGCTCCATTTAGTGTAGCAGAGCCTTTCCAGTGAGCCGACATGCACAGTAGCAGCACCCTGACTGTTTGGCCTGAATGGACAGTAACCTCAATTAGTATGATTGGTAACACTTGACTTTACACTGCTATATCATTTCAAAGTGGCTGCCATCGAAAGACATGAAGAGATATTATGAACCAGAAAAATAGTCCTTTTCATGGCAGCCATTTTGACATGAAATCCCAATGATACTAATCAAGGTTCTGTTCCATTCAGGTCAAACAGTGTCAGGGTGCTGTCATGGGACCTGAACAGGACCGTAATTTCATTAATTAAACCTGTGTTCACGTGTTAACTTTTTATCAATAAGTGGCTGCCGTAAAAAAGATCTATTACCCCTCTGAAAAGAAATACACGGTGTGTGGAAGTACAGTGAACGTGTCAATATTTATTTTTCGTTTTATGCAACATAATTAACGAGATACAGTCCATGTTACTCAGCAGAAATGAAAACATAACAGTTGCCCTTATATAAAATAAAAATAAACTAAGCTTGCCTTACACAGGAAAAGAGAACATCCATCTGTAAGAAGTGCCAGAATGTAATGATAATGACACTGTTACATAAGGTGTTTTTTATACACAATTTATAGCGTTTAAACCATAGATACTGTAAATACATAGGTTTTCAACATGTCCTCAATCAAGATTATTTCATGCAGTGTCCATTTCAAAATGGGCAGATCATGACTGAATAATACTGTTGCAAACCTGCAACTGTCTGTGAAATACTGCAAAAGCCTCGGTATCCTACTGACTGAATCATATTGTACAATGTATTTCAGTGTATATATTTTGTAAATACATGGTCAAATTGAATTAATGTACATGACTATGTATCAAGGCACTATTTGAGAAAGCAAACTATTTTAAGACTGTGATGTCCTGTGTTATATAATAAATATAAAATCAGCTCATTCTTTGTTGTTGCTTGTATGAGATTACACCATAAAAATATCTAAATATATTTGTCATTTTGTGCCAAGAACTGACAAACACAAGACATTTAATGTGGTTGCCCCATTTTGGTAATTCTACCTGATAATTATTACATTTCGTATGATTGATTTTCCTTGATTTCGTGTCCTCGATTTCTGTAAGGTCAAGGTTTTTCTGTTTTCAGAAGCCTGGTAACTGTAATTTGTACTTCTTATTTTAGTGTATATTTGTAAATACAAGTTCAAATATCTTGAGCATAATATAATACAATATGGTGGAACAAAAACTAACCTGCAGATGTACATTTTTTAAGTATGTTACAGGAAATAATTTTGTGTAATTTGAATCTTTCACTGACATTTCTTGTAAGATGAATATAATTCCTCCTTTTTATTAAGATCACATGACAAGTAGGAATATAGACATTGATAACAATCATTAGTCATTTGCTATGGAACTGCTGCTTTATTAGTCCATCTCGATGTCACAGAAAGCTGGATTTTTGTTGCCATGTTTCTTTTTTCTGTTCTCTGTCAGGTCAAGCCTTCCTGCTTTTCTCATGAGCTGAACAGAGAAAAGTACAAAGCAGAAGTCAGCAGCTGTTATCAGTCTGTAGCTTTTGATATTTTTGCCCTGCCGCAGTACTTACTCTGTCTTTGAAAAACATGAATAGGTGATAGGAAGTTGTGTCTTCTTTCATTAATGTCAGCCTAGATTCCACCTTGTTCTTCCAGCCTCCTGAAATGTACAAAACAGTGTCATAAGACAATGACATCCAATTTCTGTATCCAGTGTATTTAACCAATGCCAGCTGAATATATTTCTTTACCTGTTAACAAGCTGACTATCAGCCCTACAGTTATAGTTGTTACAGTTCCAATGAGCCCAAAGTAAAGATAGGAAGGAGAGTGCCAGTTATCTGCCGGCGGTCTGGTGATGGGAGAAAATAATACATGTTCAGTCCCTGTAGTCATTCTCAGGAGATTTACTGGGTGATCCCATGATTTTTTTTTTCTCTAGTGCCATCAGAAGGCTAAAATCTTAACCTTTCCTCTGAGATATCCTCACATGTACTACAGTAGATAGACTCTCACAAAATAATAGTGAAAAAAACCCAAACATAAAACATGCAGGAGGAGTGGTGCTTTGAGCTGAATGCTAACATCATCAGGCTTATTAGCCTTGACATGTTCAAAATGCAGGTATGATGTTAACTTTGTTCACCATTTCTCTAAAAAACACAAATGTCAGCCTCATGGTGGCGAGAAAAAGAGAAAAAGTCAGTGGTAGGTCACCAAAGTCCCTTGAATTCATCCTGTGGGGAAAAATGAGAATCTCTTCAAAATTTCACGGCAATCCACCATCAGCTGTTGAGATATTGTAGTCTGGACCAAAGAGGGGGACTGATCGACCATTGACGTTGCCATGTTGCTCGTCCTGGCCAAAAATAACTATTGAATGCCATGAAATTTGGTACATTTGAACATTTATGTTCATAACATATGTTATGTTATGTATGTATGTCAAATTTAAAGGACCTGTCAAACATCACACCAAGAGTCTTAGCAAAAGATCAACTCTAAGAAGCTAAAGGGGCAAAGATACCATCAGAATCATCTACTCAGTCCGATTATTTGGCTCAGTCATTCATCAAAGCCAGTTACACACTCACTTGTCTGTACTGTTCTGAACTGGGGCTGTGGTGATGAAGGTTGGTTCTGTTGGCAGCACAGTGGAGGTCCAGTTGAGGCTGCCTGTGGTGAAGTTACAACCCTCAGTGGTCAGTGACAGAGGTCGGGTCATTTCAGGAGGGGGAGGGTATATCAGGGATCCAATGGTCACACACAAAGATGCAACCAGCCCTGACAGAAGGCCTGACAAACCTCCCTATCAAAAAACAGCAAATATAACGAAACTCCTCAGAAATCAAAACAGTGGATCAAATTTCAAGCAAATTTTTAAAAAACTGGTGGGCCCTGCAAAATCTGATGACAGTTGTGCGGTAGTAGGATGACGTCCTTGTGTGTGTGTGTGTGTGTCTGTGTGTGAGAGAGAGAGTGCATGCACTGTGCCTTGTGCTTGTTCGCAGCTAATCTTAAATACTACTGAACTCATCAGCCTAATTTTTTTTTAATGACTGCCTGTATGCTGAGGGACCCCTGTGATTTTTGAAAATGTTTGAAAAACCTTTTTTATGAGTTTTATGCCTTTATTTTGTTATGGTCACAGGCATTACGTTTTCATGTTTCATGTTAATGTTTTTATTTTTCATTATGTTCCCATTCTTGTCTATGCGATATCTCAAGAACAACCTTTTAAAATTTGCCACTAACTGTGGCAAACTTGACTCAAAGATGAACTGAATAGATTTTGGTGGTCCAAGGTAAAGGTCATAGTGACCTCACATTTTTGGCCATAACTCAAGAATTCTTATGCTAACTGGAAGAGTGCCAGGCAAGGGATGGTGAAGCACCAACTGTAATGCACCACAATAGCAAAGGGTAACCAGCTGAGATTTGTAAAGTTTTTGTCTGCTGTCTACTCAAATCTGATCAAACCACACCCACACAGTCCAGATGAAGCAAATGAGCTGAGTTTTTGCTCTGAATAAGTAATGCCTAAGGATGTTTTTTTTTTTTTTTTTTCAAACTTGAATTTGGATTATGTATTGGTCATGAATATTAAAGGTTACCAAGAAAAACTATTTGAAACAAAGTTTTCTGGAGCTTTAAGGTGCCAAACAGTTTTTGGTCTCAGCTTCACAAGTGGCCACATTTACTTGCTTTAATATCATTGATCCCTTCAACCTGACAAATGAGCAGCAGACAACCTTAGAGGTACAGGAAGACAAAGTTATTTATTTGCAAGGCTGGATTAATTTCTTCAACATTATCGTGAGTGAAAGGAGTCACAACAGAAGTTAAAGTTAAAAGAGGAAGGGCTTACTTTAGAATTGGCAAATCGAAAGAGGATACCCAGAGTGAACAAGCCAAGCATAGGACCTCCAACAGAGCCTCCAATGATGACAACTGCCTATTTAAGGAGACACACATCTACAGCTCTGCCTCAAATACACAATATGAAGATGGTTAGCCCACCATCTGTTACATACTGCATATAACATATTCAAAATAACAATTAATAAATGGTTCCTTTTTTTGTATACACATGAATTGTGATGCTTGTGTATTAACACGTCCACTCTACCTGCAGCAGCCCTCCCATGACTGAGGCCAGTCCAGCCATGCTAATGCATAAAACCCCATATAAGAAACCTGCAACCGAATCATGCCAGAAACTGAGATTTTAAATCTGGACAATTTAGTTACCACAGTTACAGCCTCAGTCGCATGGATGTGTTAATCAAATAAATCACTGAGCTGACATATACTGTAGTTTTACATGCAAACAAGAACAATCCACTTACTCAGTGCTTTGGACATCCAGAACAGGTGTTTCTCTGACATGTTAGTGTACGGTTTGACCAGGTCCTCGATTGTCACTGCAGCCAGTGCACTGATGCAGGAAGACACTGTACTGTGGTTAAACGATGATAAAAAAAAAAGCAGCCAAGAACAATCATGTTCATAACAGCCTATGTCTCTTTGGAGTGCTGAACATGTATAATTATTCAACTCCGTACCACAGCGGTTTGTGAAAAAGACACAAAATGTCATCAGTAGATTCCAGTACATGGACACTGTCCGTTTTTTCATGACAGCCAGCACAACTTTCAAAGTGACAAATGTAGTTTAAAGAGCAAGAAACTCCGTACAGGGACAATGGTTCTGGATGATTAGGTCAAACACATGACATCAAACTCGAGGCTAGGGTTTGGTTCCTGTGTGAGATAAATAGTCTGTGCTGATTCTTTTAAGGAAGTAGCCATTTTAACCTGAGCCATCATTTTCTTAACCTAACCCAAGTTGGTTTGTTGTCTACATCAATTCAAACTGCAACTGTCACCTCAAATGTTTCTAAGCTAAGTCTAACTGGACATTGAATATTTATTTTTGTTAACTTGACTGCAGAATGAGTGTCTGCGTACATGAAAATAAATTAATGATAACATTTTGTGATTATTTCATGAACTGCTGTGAGTCTGTGTTGAATTATTTGATATAGAGTGCTGATATTACTCAAGCAGACATCACGGCACAGCTTAAAAATAACAAATGTATGAGGTGGAGTGGAACTGCTTTCTTGTTGAGTACAAACCTTAGAGAGCCACTAAATACTGCTGCAAAAAATAGCCCGGGAAGGCCAGGATAGCCTGTCAAGATGTCCATCACTAAATATGGCATCAGCTGTACAGAAGGGATTACAGGGATCAAGGTACATGATACCAGAGTATAAAACATTGTTACCCACTTTCTTTCTGTGTCTGTACAAATATATAGTATAGTATATGCTAATGTTAAGACACTGACAACCATAATTCTCAGCTATGCTGTGCATCTCCCCACCATACCTGATCAGGAGAAGAAATCTGTCCAGCTGTCCATGGGTCACAGTTCTTATATAATGAGTAGAGACACATCCCTGCAAAAACTGAGGATACCAGAAAGGCACATAGACCTAACAGGTTGATGTACAGGGCTCTGGAAAAAGAAAGAACAAAACACAACTCAACTCAACTCAACTCAACTCAAGCCTAAATACATGGGCACTAGCATTTATAGCATGCTATGATGATATCATATACAGCATGACAACATTTATAGCATATAAGATTTATAGAACTGTTTTAATATATTAGTTTTTGGCATTATTGCTGAAACATGTATTTCCTATGACCGAAATGCCCTCTTATACAATGGAAAAAGAAGTGTGAGATTTGGAGCAGTGGACCTTGAGATAATCAAAAATGCATGGCAACCATCGAGCCAGATCAGCCGGACTGAGAACCACCCAGGGATGTGTGACCACCCCAGGAACAGAAGAAGATACAGTGGAGAAAAGCATTCATGAGGTGAAGGTGCCTTGGATGGTGCTGTGAGATGGGGTGAAGAAAGCTGGCCAAACTATGGACAGCAGAGCACATCTGCAAGTGAAGGAGAAGAAAGGAGAAGGAAGGAAACACCATCTTTGAAACCAATACAAATAAATTGGACAGCTATGGGAGGTCAGAAAGAGCGTAAAGCTGGAAACCACAAAGAAGGAGCAGGAGCAGCTCATTAGGGTCCAGTATAGGTACGTATGTGCCATGGCCACTCCACCAAAGCTTGTTACAGCTTGCCACTCCACCAAAAGTTAGGAAAAATGTGACTCACGCTCTGGCATGAGTGACGCTCTTGCATGAGACGTATCTCTGAACATAGGTTTGGCTAGTATAGGCAGTGGTCCCGAGAAACAGTCCCCCGATGAATAATGTCCAAAATGTGTCTCTCCTCAGAGGGTTCATGTCAAAGCTGGTGAAACACAATAAAAAAGAATGGTTTCCAATTCACTGGTCAGAAAATCATTGCCCTGTTTGTCCAAATTAAAATCTCTTGCTCAAAGTTGAGGTGCAAGGTTTGAATCAAACTGGTAGGAAATTACCAGTCACCTCTCTGGCGCTGGAGAAAGCACAAGCAAATGAAAGGTCAGTTCATTGTCATAATTAGAGATAGTTGATGTTAAACAACAAAAAAAAAGTTTCCTGGAATATGAAAGGTCTTAAACAACTTAACCATGGCTGATCCAGAAGGTAGGTTTATCTCTTTGAAAGCAAGTCTCTACAATAAACCAATCATTATTGTCAGTGTGTATGCACCTAACAACAATCACTTTTTCAACACAATTTCAGAACAATTTTCTTAGTTGATTATGGCAATATTTCAGTAATTCTTGGTGATGACTTAAACACAGTGCCCCCACCAAACACAGATAAAACAAATCACCCTTTTTAAAATTCCATTTAAATTTTCAGTGCTCTGGTGGAGTTATGTAGAGGGCATGACTATCTGATGTCTGGGGGAATACACATAATGAGGAGAAAAACTATACTATACATTCTACTCTAGTGTACATAAAGGCTATTCAAGAGTAGATTCATTATGGTTGACCCAAGATATAAGCAGTATTCATGAATCTAGAGTACATAACATAATATACTCAGAACATGCTCAAATTTCTGGGTCATTCTCTCACATTTCCAATCATTTAAAATCTCATAAATGGTCACTAAAGAACTCCCTTTTGTTATATTCAGAATTCTAAACTTGCTCAGACATACATTTCAGTATGGGAAGCATATAAAGTAACTTGCCCTGGCTTGATAATTGCTTATGCATCATATAAAAAAGAATGACTAATCAATGGAGAGTGAATTTAAAATCTACTTTGACAGAACTAAAACATAAACATAAAGCTTCACGTGGAAATTAATTCAAGTTCAATCTGAATTAAACTCTGACAAATAAAAAAAAAACTCCTTATATTGACAATTGACGAGTACAATTTATGAAATAAGGGGACCAGACAGATAAAATACTGATGGATCTCTGAAAGCAGAACTTCAAACTCCAAACTCTCAAGTTGTTCTTTTTACTCTTTGATGCTATTTTCTGACATACTGTACATACATACTGCGCATGTTATGTTAATTCTAAAGTGGATTAACATAGATGTCGTACTTCTGCCGTACTTCTATGACTAGAGTGTTTGGACAGTAGCTGAGGTTTTACCTTCAGGTGTGCTTCTGTTCAGGAGAAGAAAATGTCTCATTTTCATGAAGAATATTAATTCCTGCTGTGTAGTCTCTACCTGCATGCCATAGTAGAGCATGCTCATTTTAATATGCTAAAATATTTATCATGGTAATGATGATATAGCAAAATCTGTGTTGTGGGCCAATCTTTAATTTTTTTAAAATTTTATTTATTTAGAGAGGACAGTGCACATTCATCATACAATGCGGCACTGGTGGCGGTGATGTCCCTGGTATACTGCCCATCTCTAATGGCATGCATATGTACATATGTTATGGATATACATATATAATTATGGCACTTATATGCTGTGTATGTATAACCATGTGCCACCACTACATGAGAAATATGATGTATTGCTAACTTGAGATCAGCTTTTTTGGTCAAATTTTAAAATTTTATTTTCTGTCTTTATCTGCCTAATATATGTAAGTCTTTGAGCTTCATGAATTAACTTTTCCTTAAGCCTGAAAATAATAAAATAAAATAGGATAAAATAAATGAATAACATACTCACTCCCTAAAGTTGAGTCTCCCTCCCTGCTGTGAATCTGAAATGATGGTGTGGACTCCTCCTTGTAAGATCACAGCCTTGATGATGGCAGCCAAGTAACCTGCAAGCATTATTACCATCTAAAAGATAAAATAGGATAAAGATCAAATAAAATAGAATAAGACAGAAACCTTTAGTTTGGTTACCCTAGCTTTCTGGGTGCAAGGGATAATGTTTCATTCCGAAATATGTTTGTCATTTGGGCGAAATCTTTGCTCTATCACCTTGAAGGAAGAGAAAGAAAGCCCAGCAGGCAATATACTTCCTGTGGCAGCTTGAGATTTATTTACAAGAATTGTTATTGTTATGCACCAATATACCACGTAAGTTCTTTATATATGAAAACCTAAATCTGTTTGTCTGCCTGAAGCACTGTATGAAACTTTAAGAAATGAAGACAGTCACAATATTACAATGCTCTCTTGGATCCTGCTTGTCTTGCTTATATGTTTTAACAAGTTTAAATATTTTAGTCATCCAGTATCGGGTTTTTAAATAATTCTGGCTGTTTAGTTTGGTTGGCCGTCAGCTGGTTGGTGCAGGTTGACTGCCTCGACTTCTAGGGTCACTTTTACTGAGGATTTTACCTTTTACCACTTTAATGGACAAACTCAAAGCCTGATGGTGGTGTGTGGTTCTTGACACAACTCCTCTCTGAGCAACAGAACCTTTTCTGTATTAGTTGTCTCTAGCCAGGCAATTATCAACTGCAGCATTTCTAACAGATCAATCCCTCAGTACACAGTATATTCATGATACAACACACAAGCCATACCTGCATCTCCATGTGTATTTCTTCCACCCAAAAACTTACCTGGAACACATCAGTCCACACCACCGCCCTCAGTCCACCCTATAACAACAAAGACCACAAATGG
The DNA here is from genome assembly GCA_027495735.1 of Lutjanus campechanus. Taxonomy (NCBI): domain Eukaryota; kingdom Metazoa; phylum Chordata; class Actinopteri; order Lutjaniformes; family Lutjanidae; genus Lutjanus; species Lutjanus campechanus. Next base: position 10,314 of record JAJHUR010087022.1, read on the forward strand.
TTGTTGCAATGACAGGCTTTAGCGACTTTCATTTTAACATGTTTATCTGTACTTGTATCTGCTTTCAAATGCCAGAATTGTGTGTCATAACTCATTTAAGTTGTGTTATGTTTGCATTTATTTGCTAACCAATGTGCAGTAAAGAGTACAGACAGCGCCTATTGTAATAATTCCACCCCACAGATCCATGCCAGTAACTGGAGAGAGAGTGAGAGAGAGAGAGAGAGAGAGAGAGAGAGAGAGAGAGAGAGAGAGAGACAAGGGTATCATACGGCAGTCACTCAATGATGCACAACCAATCAGCTTTAAGTGCCCTCATGCAGGAATTTATTGTGAATTGTGAACCTGAGTGACCGCTGTGGACTGAAACCTACATACCTTGGTTTACAGCTAGAGCTGGACCATAAATGGTGACTCCAGTGAAGAGAATCTGTGGCAGACAGAGAGAAATAACACAGACATAAATGACCCTCGGGTGTCTGATTTGGCCCTCAGAGGTGAAAGCTCTGTCATTATGTGTTGACCTGCTTCTTACTCACTGTCTGAGCAATGCAGAGCACAGTTCCCAGCAGACGTGTTGCTCTGTTGAATCGCAGCTCCAGATACTTGGCAGAGACATGGCATAAAAAGACACAGGATAAAGGGTTGCTTTTACTTGTTATTATAAATAAATGAAACCCATTTATTTACAGTACATACTGTTCGATCAATCAAAACATTGAGCCTGATGACATTTGATTAGGTGAAACGCCCGAATCACTTTATTAAAGGATATGGCATGAGAGGTGAAGCTTCCACTTGCTTACAGCCCTGTACACCCTGAACTATCCACCCCACAGTCTCACTATATTTGGAGAAGCAGATACTCTGACCTGTGCTGTGTTCCAAAACTCAACTGATGCAAATCTTTCTTGATTCATCATTTACATTACAGCACAATATGATTGCTGAAGATTTGAACTCTGAAAACAAAACCACATTTACCTTATAAATGCTGGTGGTGGACAGCCTGTAGAAGACTGGGAGAAAGACCTCAGATACGACCATCATTGACGATATATAAGCAAGACTATAATATATGAAAATGGCTCCAAAGTGGTACACCTTTAAAGCAGGGGGTTTTTCAATCAGTAAAGTTCTCTATGAAATTGTCAAAAACAATCAAACAATGAGTAATAAAGTAGCGTGGGGCTATCCTTCAACTGCAACCACAGGCAGGCTGACAGATGTTTGTTGCAGTGCGGGTTAAAGACTGGTACGGAGGGGACAACGCTATAAACTATAACTGCCTTTAGTTGGACCTTAAATGCTAAAAATTCAAAGTAATACACAGTATCTTTAACTGCATCATTCTATGTTAATGGATATTTCAATATTTCTGATAAATAAGTTCATTTAGTGTCCAAAAAGGCCTAAAGTAAAAAAGAGTTTACTGCAGCATGTTACACAAGTATTTTATCAGTCTTACCTCAGCTGGGTGGGTCCTCTATTGACACACCACCTTCTAACTTGACACTAATTGCAGGAATGTAAAATACTCCTCATAAAACAGCCTCATCATTATTGTGCATTATCTCTGTTTTCATTCTCACCATTCCAAAGAAGCACACTAAGTGCATATGCCAAGAAAGGGCATCGGTTTCCTGTTACTCACGCACATTACCGACTAATTAGTTTTTCTTAGTTTCTTAGCAATAGTTTTTCTTTTTTTTTTTTCTGTTTGGTCAGCTGTCAGATTTTAGTCCTAAAATGCCAGAATCAATATTTCACAAGGAGAGTTAATGTAGTGCTCATTTACCTATAGCCTACATACAATATGTAGGTACTGGGTAACAAAATGGAATAAAGGAGCACTTTAGATTACAACTTATATTTCCTGTAATTGCTATATCATAGTTGCTATATAATAATAGAACAGGTACCTAGTAGTTAAAGAAAAACTACAATATACATTCTTTGTATAGTCTGGAATCGTTACCTCCTTATTCCATCTTGTTACTCAGTATCTACGCATAGGTATTGATAGGTACCCTTATTTTAAAAAATTACACCGTAACTCTGGAGTAATTATGCAGTATGTTGTGTTACCACAAGTTTGCATGTGTGTGTCCATGTTTTGGTATTCCAAACAGGTACATGAAGTAAACATGTACCTCCTGACTAGATCCTTGCAGCTGTTAGATGCACGTCACTTTGGATAAAAGCACTAAATGAAATTGTAATTGTAAGATTGTAAACAAGCAGGCACTGTTCTCCTGGTCACAGAGCTTCAAACAAACAAAGACACCAATGTAACACTATATAGAAACAATTGGACAAAATAATTTACTAAACTACAGACCTGTAATTTGAATTTCATATTTTATGGTATATTTGTGCAAACATGTGTAAATGTCTTTATAATAATATGGCGGAACAAAAATAAACACAGAGACGTACAACAGTGATATCCTGGTTTGTAATAGATTACATTCATTAGTAATCAGTCATCGAGCTTAATCATCTCAGTGTCACAGACAGTAGGTTTTGTGTTTCCACTTCTCTTCTCTCTCGGGACAGGCTTTCTTGCTCTTCTTGTGGCCTGAACGGGCAAAAGTACAAAGCAGAAGTCAGCAGCTGTTATCAGACAGTAGCGTTTGATATTGTTTCCCTACAGCAGTACTTACTCTGTCTTTGAAAAACCTGAACAGGTGATAGAAAGTTGTGTCTTCTTTCATTAATGTCAGCCTAGATTCTGCCCTGTTCTTCCAGCCTCCTGAAATGTACAAAACAGTTTCATAAAACAGTGAGAAAATGAGATCCAGTGTCTATATCCAATGTATTTAACAATATCTTTACCTGTTAACAGGCTGACTATCAGCCCAACACTGATAGCTGTTAGAATTCCAATGGGACCGATGTAAACATAGGAAGGAGAGCGCCAGTTATCTGCCAGCAGTCTGGGGGCAGGAGTAAACAGTACATGTTCAGTAGATCCCACTTTGGGATCATCAGTCCATGATAAGTTGTCTCATGAATACTTTTGAACAATTTTAAAGAATATGAAAAGGCCCCTGAATAGATGATATAGAACTGATTCTATACCAAAAGGTCTTAAAAGGGCAGGATATCAAACAGTGGGGATCAAGGGTAGCCATATTGGTCAGTTGGTCGACCACTTTAGTCCAGACTGAAAGACAAATACTGGATGGACTGCCATGAAATTTTGTTCAGAAATTTATGGTCCCCAAATGGGTGCTGCTCAGAATTTTTTTCATTACTGCCGTCAGAAGGCGAAAATTTTAACTTATCCTGTGAAATGTCTCCACAGGTACTCTGAGGTGTGTATCGCCCACAATGAATTGCAGTTACGCATTGGGTGCAAAAAAAATGTTGTTTTTTTTTGTTTTTTTAAAAATGTACCTGTGACAATGCATATTAATCAACGTTTAACACATGGGGAAACATACCATTTTGCAAGATATAAACCCACACCAATAAAACTTCTGATATTCATGGCACAGATCACAAATACACATTTCTGTATCAGAAACTGATGCAGCTCATTACCAAGTGCAGAGGACACTTTTGCCTCATTGAAATGAGTCTGCAGGTGATTCTGATCATTTCTAAAATGAAACAGGTTCTCAGCAGAGGTGTCAGAAGTGCACACATTATTTACTCAAGTAAAAGTACAGATATTTGTGTAAAATAAGACTCTGGTAAAAGGAGAAGTACTGGTCCAATTTCTTTACTCAAGTAAAACTGAAACATATAGACTCTTTTGCATCTTGTTCAGTCTCTAATGTCTTGTTCTGTCCTTTACATTGTTTTCGTCTTGTAATGTCTTTAAGTAGTTTTTTTTGTCTTTTTCTTTTACATTGTTTTCGTCTTGTTAGATCTCTTATGTCCTCTTGTCTTGTTAATTTTTTTTGCATCTTGTTAGGCCTTTTACCTTTTGTTATGTCTTCCATGTCTTGTTCCTCTTTTCAATCGATTCAATCTTCTCACAACTTTTTTTTATTTGTCTTGTTACATTTGTTGACCACAATATGTGCTGATGGATACACCAAGGAATCATATTGTCTATATCTTATTGTCCCATCCATTTAGGTTGAAAGGCAGTGCACAATGATACAAAATAAAGATAATCTCTAATTCCCCTCAAATGCATTAAAACTAAAGTAATGACAATGTTTTTAAATGTATGGAGTATAAAGAACAGATATTTGAGTTAAAAGAGAGTAAAAGTGGCCATAAAAATAAATACTCAAGTAAAGTACAGACACCTGAAAATCTACTATCTAATTCTAAATCTTAGTCCAGTAATCAAGTATTTGTACTTCGTTACTTCCCACCTCGTTATTTTACATCACTGGTGCCTAGAACTGGCAGTAGATCAATGATAGCTGGGCCTTAAACTGAACAAGGGCGAGTGTTTTTCATTAAAATCCCCAGCCTTTACTCTCAAAGTGGCCTCTGTGTGACATAATATGCTGTTAGGTCATACCAAGAAATGAGGATGAGAGAATATAAACTACAGATGAAATGCAGCGTATGGCTGCAAGAAGCTTTTTTGTACTTCTGGGCATGATAGGTATGCCTACTGATTTTTATGCATGTAGGTGGACTGTGTTGTGGAGGCTGCTGTCTAAGGGTTGATGATTGATGATTTTGGAAAAACAATAATGATTCCTTCAGTTACCAAGGTCAGTGCTCAGGATCCAATTAACAGACATAATAATACAAATAAGAATGAATATCATCAAGGAGAGATGTCTTTAGCAGCTGATTGAAAGTTTTTAGGGTCTGGGCAGCTCTTTCATGAGGAGGTAAGCTGTTCTAGAGAGCGGGAGCAGCCGCCACAAAGGCTCAGTGGTCTCTATTTTTTGCCTGATTCTCAGTGCATCTAAGCCCATCTGGTTGCTCAACCTCAGTACTCTAAGCATGAGGGTGCAAAAGTTCTGCTAGATAAGGTGGTGCCAACCCATTTAAAACCTTAAAAACAAGCAAATATATCTTAAAATCAATCCCGAAACAGACAGGAAGCCAGCAGAGGGAAGCTATCACTGGCATGATGTGATCACAGTTCCTCCTGCCAGTTAAAATACAAGCAGCTGGATTGTATACTAACTGCAAACGGCAAAAGAAACTGATCAAGACCCAAAGATTTACAATAATCTAGAAGCAATAAAAACATGAGGAACTCTCTCTTCTCTCTTGAAGTCCTTGGGAGAGAGACAGGCCTCTACCTCAGCTGAAAAAAGCTGTTTTTGACAACTAAACTGATCTGTTTGTCAAATTTAAAGGGGCTGTCACAAAATCACACCAAGATTCTTTGGAAAAGATTGATTGTAAGAAAGTTGAGGGGCAAAGATACCATCGGAATCATCTCTTCAGTCTGATTATTTGGTTCAATCATTCATCAAAGGCAGTTACACACTCACTTATCTGTACTGTTCTGAACGGGGGCTGTGGTGATGAAGGTTGGTTCTGTTGGCAGCACAGTGGAGGTCCAGTTGAGGCTGCCTGTGGTGAAGTTACAACCCTCAGTGGTCAGTGGCAGAGGTCGGGTCATTTCAGGTGGGGGAGGGTATATCAGGGATCCAATGGTCACACAGAAGGATGCCACCAACCCTGACAGAAGGCCTGACAAACCTCCCTATCAAAAAACAGCACATGAAACATAATGACACTCCTCAGAAATCAAAACAGTGGATCAGATAAATTCAAAAACAAAAATACCAATTTTATACTGAATGCTGGACTTCAAACAAGCACTGGCAAGCGAGCAAATCCTAAAACTATCAATCTCTAAACTGACAGATCTTAAGTGACATTTTTTGCAATCTGCTTCTTTTCATTAGCAGTGGTGTCCTGATGAAGTAGATTAACTGGGGTTTTGCTTTGAATAAATAATACAAACTTAGATTGTTGTGTATTAAATCATGAATATTCAAGGTCCTAGAGAAAAAAAAACTTGATTTGAAACAAAGTTTTCAGGAGCTTAAGGTACCAAACGTGCCCATATTTGCTTGCCTTTTAATTTATTGATTTTTTTCATATCATTGATCACTTAATCCCCACAAATGAGCAACAGACAGCAGTAGAAGTAAAGGAAGACAAATGTATTTATATGCAAAGCTGGGTTAATGTCTTTGTTTAATATTATCATGAGGTAAAGCAATCACAAAAGAAAAAGCTAAAGTTAAACAAGGACAGACTTACTGTAGAATTGGCAAATGGAAAGAAGATACCCAATGAGAATAGGCCAAGCACAGGACCTCCAATGACAGTAACCATAATGACACCTGTCTGTTTAAAGAGACATACATCAAATGTTCTACCTCAAAAACAGTTTCTATTGACATATATGTGCAGTATACAGTATATGAATTTTTGATACTCGTGTATTAACATGTCCACTTTACCTGCAACATCCCTCCCATGACTGAGGCCAGTCCAGCCATGCTAATGCATAAAAACCCACATAAGAAACCTGCAAGCAAATCATGTCAGAAACTGAGATTTTAATTCTACCACAGTTGCAGCCTCAGCAACATGCCAGAGCTTATTTGATAAGCCATTCAAAAGACATACAGTCTAACCTGTAAACAAGGACAATCCACTTACTCAGTCCTTTGGACATCCAGAACAGTTGTTTCTCAGACATTTTTGTGTAGGGTTTGATCAAGTCCTCTAGTGTCACAGCAGCCAGTGCACTGATGCTAGAAGACACTGCACTGGGATTAATGAAAAGACAGTTGCAAAAAACAGGTAAGAACCTCTTATCAATATAAGTTTTTAATGCCCAGTGTCCATTTGGAGTAGTGGACATACATAATCATTTGATCTAAAATGCAAAACAGAGCCCTATCTTACAGCTGGTGCAAAGCTTTGCAAGATACCAAATGAACTTGTGCCTGTCTGTGTTCCCATGAGCTGGAGGTCTAAAAATTAAGGTGTGGCCAGGTGCATTTGAAATCTTCTGTACGGCTCATTGCAGTCAAAACCACTGTGGTGCAGAAGGTCTGTCTGCACAAGATTACAAACAATGTATCTGGCTGACACACACACACACACACACACACACACACACACACACACCCACACACACATGCACGCACGCACGCACACACACACACACGTCTCCAAAATCACAAAACACCTTTCATTTACATGACATGTTACCACGAAAACACACCCATGAATTAATCAAGGAACTTGTGTGCAGCTGATAAGGTTTATCCCACTGTGCACCACATACAGGGAAGGACAGGATGGGATACCCCTCTGTGCTCATGGCGCAAGATTGCAAAGGTAGATTTGGACATGCCTTAAATAAATTAAAAACATTGCACCTTGAACCATGCGCTTTACATCGGCGTAAGATGGGGCCCTGGATGTGTGAGTAGATCTAAGGAATGGAATGAACTTAATGTCAAATTTAAACCTTAGAGAGCCGCTAAATACTGCTGCAAAAAATAATCCAGGAAGACCGGGATGGCTTGTCAAGATGTCCATCACCAAATATGGCATCAGCTGTAGAGAAAGGATGAGACGTAGTAATGTAAATAATAAAAGAAGCTCACAAAAGGGGCACAAAAAGAAATGGTGACACAATAGCATTTACATTGCTATCACTTTTTTTCTTCCGATATTTAGTACAGTATACAGTATAGACACTGATAGCCATAACTCTCAGCCATGCTGTGCAACTCTCTGTCATGCCTGATCAGGAGAAGAAATCAGTCCAGCTGTCCATGGGTCACAGTTCTTATAAACTGAGTAGAGGCACAGTCCTGCAAACACTGAGGACCCCATCATGGCACACAGACCTAACAGGTTGATGTACAGAGCTCTGAAAAAAGAAACACACAAACTCAGTACAACCAAAGATAAAATATATGGTCACTAGTATTTTTAGCGTGAGAAAATCATAAAATCATTCAGCACTCTCAGCACCCATCTCAACATTTTGATGCAGTCGCCGTGGATTGGATCCAGTGACATTGTAGTAAATCCAGTTTCTATGTAAGAACAGTAATAATGAAGCCTGTTGTTCAGAGTTGTGATTGAACCCCTGGCTGTGGTGATTAAAGATGAACTACATTTGCAAAGTGCTCCAGCGAGGAATAAAAATAATCTGTTATCACTATATGCTGATGATATAATCATATTTATCAAATAAAGTCAAGGGCAAAGGTGGGGCCTAGCAGGGATCTGGAATGGATCTGTCAGGGACCTGTCAGGTCTAGATGGTTGCAGCTGTATCATCCAGTGAATAATTTCTGGTGAGAAACATGCTGTCCTCACACAGACATTATTTTTTAGAAGAGGAGTACAGAGGCGGATCTAAAACTGGACAGACAAACCCCATGGTGACATCTGCTATCTCCATTTTCAAAGTCCCCAGGACACAACAACAACCTCCGAGCTAACAACATACACCCTGACAATAGCAAAGTAGCACATGGATTATGCTTAACCCATTACACAGTAATACAAAACATTGTAAAACAAGCTCTTGAAATGTTGAGTTCCAAAAAAAAAGTTCCATTTGCAAGATTTTTTCTTTAATCCAGTGTCCTGATAAAATTAGTAAAACGTGACTCACACTCTGGCATGAGTGATGCTCTTGCAGGAGACATATCTCTGAACCATGGCTTGGTTAGTTCCATATACAGTGAGCCAGCCAAGTGTCCCTCCGAAGACTATGGTCCAAAAAGTGTGTCTCCTCAGAGGGTTTAAGTCAAAGCTGGTAAAAGAAAACAAAAGGATGTTTTCAGTTCTCTAAAAATAATAAATAATGGGCCAGCTTTTTATGGTCAGAAAACCATTTCCTTGCCACTCCAAAAGAACAACATCTAAAGCTTAAAGTTAAGATGCAGTGAATGTTATTTCCTCTGTCTCTGCCACTGTGCCAAGTCAGAGCACCTTCATATTCTGATTCTTTGACATACTCAAAAAAGTTGAGTCTCCCTCCTTGTTGTGAATCAGAAATGACAGTGTGGACTCCTCCCTTTGAGATCACAGCCTTGATGATGGCAGCCAAGTAACCTGCAAGCATCATTCCAACCTAGAAGGTAAAATAGGAAACTTTTGGTTTGGTTACCACACCTACCTGGGTTCCTGGGATCTGGTTATACCAGTTTGTTGCACTTTAGCTCTTTTATGTAATGGATACTCTATTTTTCCAAAATATGATTATGATTTGGACAAAAATTCCCCAATATGTAGTGACCTTTCCTATTTTACATAACCTATTTCTTATGGTAGGCTACCCTGCTGTACAAAAATGCTGGTGTATTCACTGTAAGTGACTTAAAATATACCAACGCCTCATTGTGTATTTTTTCAATCCAGAAGCTTACCTGGAACACATTAGACCACACCACTGCCTTCAGTCCACCCTGTAACAATGTAGACCACAAACAGATTAGAATATTGAGGCAGGAAGTACCTTTTGATTTCCAGCTGCAACAGCACCAGATCCACCTCATATGTGACCAGCAAACTCTGTAAGACTACCTTTCTTGTCTGCTCTTCAGCTGTCTTGTCGAATAAAGGCAAAAAGCCCTAGTCATGTTTTAAACAATACAAAATGCTCTGCAGTAAGTAATTGTGAGTGATATGTTTTTGATAAGTTGTCGTAACTTGCGTGGTTGGTTTTGTTTTCACCTTGTGAGTTTCTGTATGTGTCATCATGACAAAATGGGGTCCTGGAGAAACAATCTATGGCAGGAGCTATCACAGAAGTAGGGTTGGGTACTGTCTCTCTGTAGCATCACAACTGTGCAAAATGCCCTCACAAAACTTTACAGGTGTATAGGTGAGAAAAAAGAAAAGGCTGAGTACTCATGTAATAATGTAGTAATGATTCCTGAGTGCACGTGGGTAGGAACATCAATATGTTGACAAGTGTTGTAGTGGTGTGATTCCATCACAAGACGGTGTTTAGTTTTGAAATGTATTTTCTGTTTGTCTGTGCCCACAGCACGCACCAATTTCCTTCTGTGGATAATAAAACTCAGTAGAGCCCATTATACACCTGTAAAGTTTCATGATTGCATCTTACACAGTTGTGACACTATAAGGTGGACAAACTCTGTCAAAAGACAGACAGATATATAAACACCTGACAAAATACTCAAAAACCACCTCTGTATCTATAGTGGGTGTCTCCAGGATCATATTTTGCCATGAACAATACTCTGCCATGATTACACAGACTCACAAAGTGAAAACAGACCAGCCACACTTGTACACCCTACTTAGAACAACAACAGTGTATGATGACAATTCACAAGCTTCACTATTTAGCATTATCAAGGTTTTTAGACTTTGCTGACCACATATGAGGTGGATTTGGTTAACCTACTTGGGGCAGTCAGTGAGAGAATATGGCCTGTAATTTTCTGTTGCCAGTAGATGGCACTATGACTATGATTCATACCGCTGATGCCATTGCTTGGACCACATCCATCTTTGAACTCGACCTTCATTTTGAGTTAAACCTCACAACTGTGAAGTTTTGTCAGTGCATCTTGCACAGCTGTGTCCCTATCACATTGACAAGATCTGTCCATAGACATGTACCCAATTCCAGTGACACGGTGTCATGACTCTTAACCAACAAAGACAGTCAAATTGGTATTTGCTTTCAAAGGCTAATATTGCACTTCGTAAAATTTAACTAACTAACGCCTCATTACAGAGTTGGATGTTGCCATTTAATTACATACCTAACTGTTCATTGCAGAACTCATTTAAGCTATCTTGTGTTTTTACTAACCAATGTGCAGTAAAGAGTGCAGACAGTGCCTGTTGAAATAATTGCACCCCACAGGTCCATACCAGTAACTGGAGAGAGAGAGAGAGAGAGAGAGAGAGAGAGAGAGAGAGAGAGAGAGAGAGAGAGAGAGAGAGAGAGAGAGAGAGAGAGAGAGCAGGGTATCACACAGCAGTCACTCAATGTGAATTGCAAACCTGACTGACCACCAGATGTGGAAAGAGTACTGAAAATCTGTACTCAAGTACAAGTACTGTTACATTGCCAAAATATTACTCAATTACAAGTAAAGATACTAGTGTAGTCTGGTCCCAAAAACTACTCAGAGTATTAGTTACTTTTAACCGTTGATGTCACAGTCACCTCTCCAAACTAGGTTTGCAAATTTTGTGCGTTTTCCTCAACCAATAGTTGAAATGCTAAAGGTCAATTAATCATGTCACTGATGTTATGTTTTCCGTACATATGTCATTGTTTTCATTGGCCTGTTTGTGATCAGATCACCTGATTGGCTATGGTTTGGATATTAATTCAAATTGTACTCAGTACTCAACTTTGAGTTTAAAAGTAACTAAGTAGATTACATCTTGTAAAGCATACTTAAGTACGAGTAAATTACTTAATTACAGCAATTTGAGTATTTGTAATTAGTTATTTCCATCCCTGTTGACCACTGTGGACAGCAAACAACATACCTTGGGCTAAAGCTAAAGCTGGGCCATAAATGACGACACCAGTATAAAGAATCTGTGACAAACAAAGAGAAATAATGCAGACATAAATTATCTTCATGTGTCAAAAGTGATTCGGGTGTCATATTTGCCGTTTTACTCTCAGTGGTCAAAGCTCTGTGATTATGTGTTGACCCTGCTTCTTACTCACTGTCTGAACAATGAAGAGCACAGTTCCCAGCAGACGTGTTGCTCTGTTGAAACGCACCTCCAGATACTTTGAAGAGACATGACAGAAAAGACATTGTAAAGATGAAAAACATGAGACGTTTGCCAGACTTGCAGATGGTGTTTATTTTGCGTCGGTCGCTCCAGGACCGTATATCTAGATGTCTGACTATGATCCCTCTTAGACGTAGCCACGTAAATCAACTTGTGATTAAAAATACTTTTTTATTCATAATCTATCTATCTATCTATCTATCTATCTATCTATCTATCTATCTATCTATATATATATATATATATATATACAGTATATATATTATATTTCACCATAAAATGCACAATATGATTACTGTTCAATAGCTCACTATACAAACACTGTGAGAACAAACACTTACCTCATAAACACTGGTGAACGACAGCCTGTAGAAGACTGGGAGAAAGGTCTCAGATACGACCACTGTAGTCAGTATATAGGCAATACTAATTAACACAAATATGGCTCCATAGCGGTACACCTACAAAGCAGGGATATTTTCAGTTAGTAAAGTTTCTGTGAAAATGTCAAAAACAATGTAATCAAACAACGAGTAATAATGAAGCATGGGGCTTTCTTTCAGCTGCTGCCACAGTCAAGGCTGGCAGCAATTTGTTGCTGTGCACAGTAAAGACTTCTGTGGAGGATAGTTAGAGGAACAACCTTAAGTTATCTCTGCCAGATGTCATCTCTGCCAATCAGAATGTTGGTGATGACAAAGTAGCTACATCTTCTTATCTTAATATTCTTATTGGGTTGCCTGGTAGAGATCTGCACTCTGCTGAGTGCAATAAAAAGAGTTAATATACCAATTAGCTCAAACATATGTTTGTTGAACAACTACAGAAAAAAATATCTGAGAAGTTTCGATTTACCAGTTAGATTTGTGTAAAACCCATTTATTTTTTAAAGGCTTAAATATATTTTTGAGTTTCCTTCACAATTTGATGGATCACTCTACATTAAAGAGCACATAACCTTGTAAGAAATCCATCAGTCTTTGAGTTTGTTTCAGTGTCTTTTAATGCTAAAATCATCTGAACATCTGAACTATAATGTACAACATTTTATCAATCTTACCTCAGCTGGGTTGGACAGCACTGAGACAGATGACATGAAGCTGGCAGTCATGGACATGGAGACGGGCAGAGCCGTCAGTCTTCGCCCCGCTGTTAGGAAGTTCTTGGAGCTTCTTTGGCCCCTGCTGGCCCAGGCATAGTAGACCCCAATGGCAGTGGACACCATCAGTATGAGAGCTAACACCACGTAGTCTGCTACCACAAGGGAGCCAGCTGACATTTTGATACAAGTCAGACCAAAACTAGAAATAAAACTATTCAGAAAGTTATTCAGACTGTGCAGTGTGAACCCTCTGACATGACACTGACCAAAATAAATAAATGAAAACTCAATTGAAAAACAGCCTCAATGTCATTCAACTCCTCATTGCGCAAGTTTGTGTTCATTCCAAACACACTGATTGAGTATGCCAAGAAAAGGCATATTCATACAGAAAAGGCAGGTTTTCCTGCCACACCCACACACCAAGTACATATCAAAACATATGTGTAGGTGCAGGGGAACAAGACAGAATAAGGGGGTAGCGATTTGGGATTTTATGAAGGAACTATACTGTATTTATTTTTTAACTACTCGGTACCTATTCTGTTATTACGGGCTAGATTGACTGAGCAATAATCTTGACATTAAATTATTCTGCCAGTATTTTTTAATTGCTGGGTACCTGTTCTGTTTGACCATGTACAGAGCAATAATCTGGATGTTTGGAAGGAATACAGAGTGAATCTATGCTGTTGTTATTATTTAACCACTGGGTTCCTATTCTATTACTATTACAGTGTACAGTATGACCATAAAACTGAGGAAAATGACTATTTTAAAGTCATTAAAATGTTGAAAGTAATTTTACTCAACATTTGGTTCCTGTTGGAGGAGACAGTGTGATGTTTATTATCATACTGGTCATTATACTGTCCCTGGCCACCACCTACATGTCGGCCTGACCTGAAATACTCATTGATGTTTCACTGTCACTCTTATCAGCTCTTTCAGTAGAACAGCTACAATGAGTTAAATAGTAAGACAACAACACTTATATCTTTTATGTACACCATAAAATGGACAATATGGTAGTAAGATACGAAGTCCAAGGTAGATGCATTTTACTGTTCAATAGCTCACCATACCAATACTGTCTGGGAACAAACACTTACCTCATAAGTGCTGGTGATGGACAGCCAGTAGAAGACTGTGAGAAAGACCTCAGTATGAGCTCTATTAACAATATACAGCCGAGACTAACAGGGATATTTTCAATTAGTAAAGTTCTTTATGAAATCAACAAAACAAAGTCTTTAATTGAGTAATAATGAATAATTTCATTCAACTGCAGCACTGCAGCCAGGCTGATGGAAGTTTATTGCAGTATAGATTAGAGGCTAGAAGCAGGCCCGACTCTAGATAACAGGGAGCCTTAAGCAAGAGTTTCTTTGGTGCAAAGAACTGTGACATAAAAACTAAATAAAACTAAAAAATACATCCCTGCAATCTGTACAGTGGCATAATCCTTCCATGGCATTAATTCACAAAACAGACATTTGTAAAAAAAAAAAACAACAACAACAAAAAAAAAACATGTGTGACAATAGGCCTGCAATATAAAAGCAGCACACAATTATTAAACATGTGTGAACACTGCTGCTAGGAGACAGACAGAGAAACACTGTATATTGTGTTATTGGCTGCAATAACCACATTTAAAAGTAAGAAATTAAAGAGTAACTTACTATAACTGCAATATGATTTTTGTCACCTGAGTAATATAAACTGAAATTATGAGTTATATTGGACTATCACAGACTATATGTAAAATATTGGATTATATAGGATTGTCGCAAGATGTCCTAAGGAGACATAAGAACAGCAAGGCCACTGATCCGGAGGGGATTTCAGCTTAGATCTGAAGGTGGACCAGAGGTCCTTTACCACATATACATCCTATTCTTCAAGGTCATGGAAAAAGAACTTCCCTCAGAGCACAGAGATGCTCTAATAGTGGCCATATGACAAAAACTGGAACAAGGCTGAATGTGAAAACTACAGGTGCCACAGGTAAAGTCTTTACTAGTGTCCTAGCAAATCGAATGCTAACCCTCTCTGAGGAAGTACCCCCCAGAATCACAATGTGGCTTCAGCCCATCCAGAGGTACAGCAACGCATGATATTCACAGCATGCTCCAGGAAAAATAATAATTTGTACCTATTTGGCTTCATAGACCTGACAAAGAACTTTGACATGGTAGACTGGCAGGCTCTTTGGAGCTGCCAAGGTATGGCTGCCAAGATAAATACATCAGAATACTGAGGCTTCTACATGACTATGCCAGTCACAGTGCTCAGCAACAGCGGCTCAACAGCTGACTTTCTGATTGGTTTTTTGCATGTTCTGCCTAAACTCACCCATGAATTAATCAAGGCATTTGGCCACAGCTGATAGGTGTATCCTGCTGTGCAGGCGAGGGACAGGGCAAGACACCCCTGCACCCCTGGTGCAAAACAGCAAAGGTGGATTTGGTGATGTATTTGGTGATAGTACAGTATATGCTCAGTATGAAAACATATGATTACAACTAACGCTCTGTTCTGAATTTCTTTTGCTATTTCTTGCATATCTATAACAGATGATGATCATACAGTCTGGTTGTGCCCTCCTCCTCACCTGTGTGATGTTGAAAAAGTGCTGATCAAATATTGAGTGGACTTTGATTTGAGTTGGTTTATATATACGTCATTTGGCCAAATGCTCATTCTGTTTGTCTTATATGATTCACCATACTTGTAGTTCTGTTTACAGCCAGCCAGTCAGCATGCTTCTTGTTCAGTTAGTTCAGTCTGGCAGGAAGACACCATATGTTGGCTGTTTCACTTGGTCTGTTTTAAATCTCGATTAATCCTGCATTTTGCCTGAAATCATTGTGATCCTTGACTTACACATACACAAACTAACTTCTCAAGTTTAAATGTTTTCAAATTAAATGCCGTTGATGAAACAGTTATAACACTGCTGATTTGACTGTATACTGACTGACTAGACTAACATGGATATAGTAACATGTGATATGAAATGAAATTAAATGTGTGTACAATCATCTTCAACTGATGGGTCAGGATCCAGAAATGAATCACAGAAACATTTAACTGGATTGAAAAAATCCAAAACTGACTTTAGCTACAACTGAGTGAACCTTGAGCATACATACAGCAATATCCTCATTCATGTTATTAGTTTTATTTCATTTCAATTTATTTTTTAGTCCAGCTGGGTTACACCTGTAAAAAAAAACACTATTGGGAATAAAAATTCCAAAAAGTTTTCACATGTTCTTATACAAGAAATGTCCATTTTTGTTATTTGTTGCAATGCAAAATATGAATACTTCAAATATTAATTTGTGCTACACAGCAAGAATGTCCTATGTTCAAATTCACCTTCCAACTTAGTGTGGAGTTTGCATGTTTTTCCCTGTCTGCACAAGTTTCCTTCCACAGTCCAAAGGCACGCAGATTGGGTTAATATGTATACCTGTGGTGTTTGTTGAACATTAACACCGTTAATGTTAATTAAGTGTGTGTGTGTGTGTGTGTGTGTGTGTGTGTGTGTGTGTGTGTGTGTGTGTGTGCGCGTGTGTGTGTGTGGTTCGCAGGAAAACACAAACTTGCGCAATAAGGAGATGAATGACTTCAAGCCCGTTTTTCAAATGAGTTAGTGATTTTCCTGCAGTTAAATGTCATGTCACAGAGTTATGTGCCACTATAATAGTGATGGGAATTCCGGCTCTTTTTCGAGAGCCGGTTCTTTTGGCTCGGCTCACTAAAAAGAGCCGGCTCTTTCGGCTCCCAAGTGGCTCCTCAGATTTTTTTGTTGCTTAAATTCATTTATTACCGAAAATAATGTAAAATTATCTGTGAAATCAATTACTAAGGTAAAAACATACATTATGTAAAATGTTTATTATTTATATGGCTTTATTTATCTACTCAACATACATACAAACATGGGGCAGAGTGCTGCAAAAAAATTAATTATCAAGTACAAAAACAAAGACCCATCTCAATTAGACAAAAAGGTCCAATCTCTGATTGTATGTATAGCCTATTATTTATAAACTGTTAACTATTTACAGTGAAACAACATAGACAAGCTTAGAGAATAACACAACAAATTTTCACCTTGCAGGGCACTCTGCCTTTGAACTGTCTATGACACTGAAATGCGCCCAAATTTTACTGCGTTTCCTGCTGTCACTCATTTTCTCACCTTTCCAGCGTGTTATCTCTGTCTGTAGGGCATGTTCTCTCTCTCTCGTCTCCCTCCCTCCTACTCCTGTGCTCACTGCGCTGTGTGTCTGTAACCCCTCCCCTCCCCCTTCTGTTCAGTGTGGACACAGAGACGCCACCACGCATCTTGACCAATCACGTGCGGCTTTCACAGAAAAAAGCGGAGAAAAAAACAACAACAAATCGGCTCCCAATCAGGAGCCGGCTCCCGTCGTTCACTTCAAAGAGCCGGCTCGTTCGCGACCGACACATCACTACACTATAAGGACTATCTGAAAACATAACTCCACACTGCACAGTCTGAATAACTTTGTGAATAATTTTATTTCTAGTTTGGGTCTGACTTGTATCAAAATGGCAGCTGGCTCCCTTGTGGTAACAGACTATGTGGTGTTAGCTCTTGTGCTGATGGTGTCCACTGCCATCGGGGTCTACTATGCCTGGGCCAGCAGGGGCCAAAAAAGCTCCAGGGACTTCCTAACAGGGGGGCGAAGACTGACGGCTCTGCCCGTCTCCATGTCCTTGACTGCCAGCTTCATGTCATCTACCACGGTGCTGTCCAACCCAGTTGAGGTAAGACTAATAAAATGTTGTACATTCAAGTTCAAATGTTATAAAACAAAAAACAAATAACAACAACAACAAACAAAAAAAACATTTTCTGGTAAATAATTTCATCTCTTCCAGTGGATCTCACTGTAGTTTTATTTGTTGTTGTTTCTCTGCACATTCAGATTCTTTTGGAAGAAAAAGACAATGAAACAGTCAACCTGACAAAAAGACGTGAAGAAGAAGTGTTTTTTTTAGGGTGATGTTGAGTGTTTAATGTGATCAACCAAAATTTTGGAGGAAACTCAAAAATATATTTCAGCCTGCGAAAAAAAAAGAATGGCTTTTACTTTAAATATAATTGCTGAATCTCGGATAACATCTCAGGAATAATTTTATGTCATTTTTCAACTAGCAAATAAATCATTGTATTGTGGAACATGTTGTGTTTAACCTTTTTTACTTTTGGCTTTTAGGACATTAATTATTATTAGAAATATTTAAACATACAATACATCAACATAAAATTGCACCATTAAAGAGACTATATTTTACGTTGAACTTTGGTGTTTAAAGTGAAATTAAAGGCAGTTAAAGGTTGTACTCCTACACTCTGAATAAGCAATCGCGAGTATATGGCAGTTACTTTAACTTACTCTTTAATTGCTTCCTTTTTAGTGTGGTTATTAAAGTGAATAAAACAATATACCATGTCTCTTCGTCTCTCTCGTGTTAACAATGTCCACATGTTCAATAATAACATGTGCTGCTTTTATATTGTTTTTGTTTGTTTGTTTATTTGTTTTTATGTTTTATTGTTTGTGCAACTATTGTGTGTGTGCCTTCAGGTTGATGCTAAGACCTCTGATATAAGCTCTGAGTGCGTAATTATTCCCAAACATCTACTGAATGAAGGCATGTTTGTTAAGAAGGATTAAACCACTTTACACATTACACATTTTCAGTTTTATTTCATAGTTCTCGGCTCCAGGCAAAGTAAGGAGGGCCCCCAAAGAAAATCTTGCCTAAGGCTCCATGTTATCTAGAGCCGGGCCTGCTTCCAGTCACAATAACAAACTTTCATCAGCCTGGCTGTGGCTGCAGTTCATTATTACTCATTTAATGACTTTGTTTTTGTTTTTTTGTATAAAGAACTTAACTAATTGAAAGTATCCTTGTTTTGTAGGTGTACGTCTATGGAGCCATCTATATATTTTTTTGTTTCAGTCATATATTTGCAACAATGGTCGTATCTGAGACCTTTCTCCCAGTCTTCTACAGGCTCTCCATCACCAGCACTTATGAGGTTAGTGTTTCTTCCCAGACGAAAATGATAAAATTCATGTTGTACTTTTTACCTTGTAATCATATTTTGCATTTTATAGTGTAAACACAAAAGATATGACTGTTGTTGTCTTGACTGACAGTGAAACACCAAAGACTAGTTCAGGTCAGGCCTATGTGGCCGTGGTTAAAAAGAAAGATCGAGACGCTGTGTACAGCATGTTTTGTGATTTAAAACCAGAATAAAAGTTACTTTTCTACAATTACTTGGGCAGTAAAAAATTGCAGTAACAGTTCCATTTCATGACTGATGTTACTGTGCACTGGCTATAATCCACACAAAAATTTATATAAAACCTATTTACAGGTCAAAACTACTCCCAAATTGTGTCTGTGACGCTTTCCTTTTAAGCTCAAATTCACTTATCAGAGACTGCTGTTTCACCTCATCAAATGTCATTATACTCAGTGGTTTTGATTCATGACTACAAATTCCACACAACATGCCTGTCCAAATAGTATAAATGGAGTTAATTTACATATAGTAGCATAGTAATGTAGTGAAAATAACCCCTTACAATGTCTTTTCTGTCATTGTCTGTCATTCAGTATCTGGAGCTGCGATTCAACAGAGCAACACGTCTGCTGGGAACTGTGCTCTTCATTGTTCAGACAGTGAGTAAGAAGTAGGTCAATACATAATGACAGAACTTTGACCACACTGGGTCACTTTTAACTCAGTGTGTTTTAGTGTGTTATATTTCTCTCTGTCTGTCACAGATCCTCTATGGTGGAATCATCATTTATGGCCCAGCTCTGGCTTTAAACCAAGGTTTGTTTCAGTCAGCAGGTTCACAATTCACATGAAATTCCAACATGAGGGCACTTAAAGCTGATTAGTTTTGCATCAAGTGACTGCTGTGTGATACCCTGCTCTCCCTCTCTCTCTCTCTCTAGTCACTGGTATGGATCTGTGGGGGGGAATTATGTCAACAGGCATTGTCTGCACTTTTTACTGCACATTGGTTAGTAAAACATAAGACAGCTAATATGAGTTCTTAGTTCAACTTGCTGCCTCCAGTCATTTCAGTGAGGGAAAGGTGGCAGAGAGGATAGCGGTTGCCGGGCCACGTGAATGTACACAGATTTTGCTTTGACACACAAAGTTCATTTTGCTGAACTTCTGGCGTTTGCTGCCTGGCTGGTACAACCGGGCCTGGGTCAACATTTCCACCAAACTAGTATATGTGACTTTTGGGTTGTAGCAATGCTATGATGTACAGTGAAGCTGCAGCATTTAAAAATGCTTTGTTAATTGGGCAAAAGCTCTTGTAGGTGATTGTCAGGTGGTTAACATGTGGTGGTGTGAATGAACTGCTGGGCAAAGAGCATACCTGATTGCTTGATGTGCTTTGGATAGCTGAATTTGAATATAGATATCATTGCATCATTTGTTTGTGGTCTACATTGTTACAGGGTGGACTGAAGGCAGTGGTGTGGACTGATGTGTTCCAGGTAAGCTTCGGGATGGAAAAATACACAAGGAGACGTTGGTTTAGCTTAAGCCACTAACAATAAATATACTGTACACCAGCATTTCTTAAAGCAGTGTAGACTACCACAAGTAAAAGTATCACATATGACAGAAAATAGGAAAGGTCATTACATATTAGCAAAACTTTGTCTGAATCACAACCACATTTTGGAATAATATATTATTCATTATAATTCATGTAAAAAAAAAAGTGCTAAAGTGCAACAATTTAGTATTAACAGATTAAAAATCTGGACAAAAACCCAGGTAGGTGTGGGAACCAAATCATAGGTTTCCTATTTTATCTTATAGACTGGAATAATGCTTGCAGGATATCTGGCCGTCATCATCAAAGCTGTGCTCTTACAAGGAGGAATCCACACTGTCACTTCAGATTCACAAGAAGGAGGACGATTCAACTTCTTGGAGTGAGTATGTTAAAGAACAGAGGTGGGAAGAAACACAAATACGAGTACAAATACTTAATTATTGGACTCAAGTAAGGTATCTTAAATAGATATTTTTTTCACTGAAAAATGCCTAGGATAATATTATATTTAAAAAATGGCTGTAACTAACTTAGGTGCTTTAGACTTCCTCAGACTGTTCACATCTGACTTTAATTGGGAATTTAAATCAGCCAGACTGAAACTTGAGGTTCTCCTGAATTAAATCATGTATGGCACTTGGATACTAACTGCTAGAATAGATGAGAAAAACAAAAATAAATACAGGCGAATCAAATGCCCCAAAAATGCCCTGGGTCTTTGGGGGTGAAATTAATCAAATTCAGTGCCCCATATTGTTATTTTCCGTGCTAAGACAGTGCTCAGAAGCACTCAGGGTCATGCTCATCAGCAGGCTTCCAAGAAGTTGGTCAATCAGAGGAAAGTGAACTGCTTGTTATCAGACAGATAATGGATAACGGGCTGCATAAAGGGCCAATACAAGATAAATACTGATAGCTTTGAACTTTGCATCATGTGAAGTTATTTTAGTGGAGTCCCAGTATGATAATATAGAGCTGAAAATGAGCATGCTAACAAATATCTGTACATTCTACTCCATAAATTTTCAAAACATGCACATTTACTTTAGTTTTAATGCATTGAAGGACTTGTTTGTTATTTTTATTTTTGCATGATTGTGCGCTGCCTTCTCAACATCAAGACTAATTTCAATCTAAATGAATGGGACAGTAAGACATAGAAAAGTCATTTCCTTTATGTGTGCATCAGCGCATATCACGCATGACAGATCTAACTGGATAAAAACAATATATACCGAGAAACAGACAGAGAGGGAGATTTGACCGGGAAAAAATGCGAGGTTCAGTTAGCTTTGCACAGAAACAGCCATTCAAAATGTCCTGCAGAGAGCTACTTTTGACTTTTATACTTTCAGTACTTTTCAGAGCCTGTACTTTTTCACTTTGACTTGAGTAAAGAAGTAATCAGTACTTTTATTTTAACCAGTCTTCTTTTATACAATAATCTGTACTACTGTACTTAACCTGTAACAGAATGAGAACATTAAGTTGCTTAGGTTTGTCCGGTGCCAGTTAGAGAGAGGAAATTCCCCGTTTGATTCATTCACTGCATCTCAACTTTGAAAAACAGATGTTGCAAGTCAATGATTTTCTGACCATAAAAAGCATGCTATGAATTTTT